>JAEAOA010002319.1:95798-218298 GCA_016746295.1 Potamilus streckersoni | reverse complement strand
GACTGGGCACCATAATAACATACCATCATTATGTACTGACATAAGACACCTAGACTTGGCACCATGTTGATTAACTGTCATTATCTACTGACAAAAGACACCCAGACTGGGCATCATGATGACATACCATCATCATATGTTGACACAAGACACATAGACTGAACATCATGATGACATACCAGTTATATTTACCACAGTTATATATATCACAAACTTCCTACAGAAATAGTGATCCAAAGTTTCATCTGAATAGAGCAACTGATGCAAAAAAGAAATGACTTACAAAAACTTAAATACAGGATCTAAATGATAATGATGTGACTGATATCAGACAAGCAATACCTACTTCTTGCCAGTCAGGACAAAAGTCAAAATTGTTTGAGAAATGGTACACAAAATTGATATGTGCATACCATTTTATATATCTATGAAAGATGTGAAGTAAGATGTTCTTAAGGTTTTGACCTACAAGAGTAATTACTAAAAAGCACTTACAGGAATGCTTTTGCATGTTCAGACCCCTAAAAATGAAATGAAATCAGAAGAACTAAATGTATAGGTTCACACAGGATGTTCTGTATTAGTGTTCATCTAATATACCAATAGAAACAAAAGTTGTAATTTAAGTGATTAAATGTAGTTTAAATAATACACAGTACATCCTTCTCTGGCCCCTTTTTGGGAGCCCTCTTTGTCTGCCAGGTTTATTGCTACCAGACGTGATGTCATTAATATTAATGGGCTGGTAGCTAAATTTGGATGTGATGTCATGTTTAGCCAGTCAGATGGCTGAGTTTGGAGCATGTGATCAGGCATTGTCGGTTGTGGTGTCGTTCATGTGGATACAGGATGTGTATGGAGATGTGTGCTTTTCTGTGAACTGTCGATAGGGACATCTAACTTAAAACATTTATCATCGGAAAGGACCACCCGCCTCCCCACCTTCCACAATGTATTTTTCTTTTAGCATCATCAGGATAGGATTTGTCGAGTTTCGGTTGGTGTTGGACACTCTTCACAACCCTACATACTCCAACATGTCTCCTGTCCTGAGGTCCACCATGTCATTTCTTTGGGGCGTTTCTTGCATAGCATACTGTTCCAGTTCTGTTCTTGGGTGCATTGCCCAACTTCAAGCATTTATGACTCGACTTTTGAACAAGGTTTTCAGCACTTTCAAAAACGGCAGCATTTCCAAGTTTTCATGCATTCAAAAAACTTTACATAGAAATGAATTTGGATCAGTTCTTAAATGTACTTGTACTATTATACCCAGATGTTTCATACCTGCTTTTTATGGTGCATGTATGGCCATTGCCAAGTTTCATTCATTCAAAAAACTTTGCTTTGAACCCCAATTTGTGTCAGTACTTAAATGTACTCCACTATTATGCCCATATACTTCATACCTGCTTCCTGCAGTGCATGTATGGAGTATCAGCTGATGTATGTTATCATGGCATCCTCGGATCGGACTTGTGTTTCGGTTGTCATTGTCCCTATATACCTTCTGTCAGCCCCTGGCAGTTCAACATGCAGGTATCGGACCATCGTTCCTATATACCTCCTGTCAGCCCCTTTCGGCCCAACACTTGCAGGTATCAGACAATTTTAACAACCCTACAAACTCCAACATGCTTTCTGTCCTGAGGTATCCTTTAAAACAATTCAGAGCTGGGCTGGTGCACTGTGCTTTGACAAGATTTGCCCCCATTATGCCAAAAAGATTATTTTATATGTACAATAAAGTGTCTATTGAACCTGGTGTATTGTGTGTTATTTAAACTATCAACTTAAAAACATTTTGAGTATACATGCAAGACATATATAGATTTATCAAACAACTAATGGATACTTAGGAACGAGTGTCTAGTATACAAAACTGAAACATCAAATGAACAAAGTCTATATCCACTGTTACTATGGCAATATTCAAGATTGGTATATTATACCAAGACAGGGCCTTTCTATTAGGTAAGTCTGGTTTTAATCCTGGCAATTACAAAATGCATTCTCAAAATGTGTACCATTGAAGGTCAGAAATATAAGCAGAGTTCAATGATTGGGATTTTTGCAGTTAGTTTTATAGCTCTGAACATCTTTAAATGCCACAGCTGGGGTAACAATGTAAAATTCTCAAAAAACCCTTTTAATAAAAAGAAACTTATTTGAACATTTCTCAAGAACTTGCTCTACCTATGCCAAGCAAAATAACAGAATTCATGTTTATAATCAGAAGGTACATGTTTATAATCAGAAGGTACATGTTTATAATCAGAAGGTACATGATTATAAAAAGAAGGTGCTTATTTAGTTGGGTTTTGTCAAAATTGTATAAATATTGTTTTGGCAGAAACATCTTGACAAAGTGACAGTTCACAATATGTCTTGTCAACAAAATGCTATGCACTGGATGTAAAATTGTTTTTGATAAAGTTTTGGAATTGAATGTATAGAGAACACACACACAGCTTGGAATTGAATGTATAGAGAACACACATACAGTTTGGAATTGAATGTAGAGAGAACACACACAGATTGGAATTGAATGTAGAGAGAACACACACAGATTGGAATTGAATGTAGAGAGAACACACATATCATGGAATTGAATGTAGAGAGAACACACACAGATTGGAATTGAATGTAGAGAGAACACACATATCATGGAATTGAATGTAGAGAGAACACACACACATTGGAATTGAATGTAGAGAGAACACACATATCATGGAATTGAATGTAGAGAGAATACACACATAGCTTGGAATCAGATGGTTGAGAGAGTATGCTTTATTTCCATACTCTATAATGTTCTGTAGAATTTACTTCCAAGTTAAACAGACCTTGGCATCTAAATAGGGTATAATTGTTTCAAATAAATATTTTTGTTTTACAGTGTCTAGATAAGAAATCCTTGATTCTGCCAATGCCCTTGTATCTGATACTGCAGTGTCAAAGTCCACCCCATTGGTGTACCTTTTAAAACAACAAAACTTACAAGTACTTTGATTATTTTCATAATTTGCAAGCACTTATGACTAATATTTAAATTAAGTAATATAGACAAAAATTATTATTTTTTTTAATTGATTTGAAAAAAGTTTTTTTCAGAAAGAAAATTCCATGGCTCAGGTAGCCTAGCCTTGTAGAAAAACTAGAGTTATTGGTACATCACAAAATGTCCCACTATCTACAATTGCCTATGGGTACAAGGATGCATAATGATTGAAATGCCTTATTCCCTTGAGAATTTATGCTGTGAAAATCCAAACTCACAATGATGGACAATCAATGGCCATATCTCATGTTATGCAGTGTTGGAAATGAAACTCATTCAAAGTGTCATCAATTCGAGGCCATATGCCAAATTTGATTGAAATAACATGTTTGCCTATAATATTCAGCATTCAACTGGGAGTGAATAAGCATTATAATATCAGAGATGAGTCTCTTTTCAAAGAATCTTTTAATTTTATGCAGCAGTTATTAGGGACACTACTGTGCATATAATGACTTCAATGTATATTTCTAGACATCTGTAAATTCATAAAGTTCAAACTGATACTGATTGAAGTAAAAAAAACAACAAACTTTTAACACCGAAATAACAACCTATAGAATATAACAGCTATCTAGGAAACAGTAGAATGTGCTGATTCTAAAAAATACTAAGTGTACAGGTAAATGTGTGATATTGTAATTAAAACAGTCTACCAAATATCACAGATATATATGTGATATTGTAATTAAAAGTCTACCAAATATCACAGATATATATGTGATATTGTAATTAAATCAGTCTACCAAACATCACAGCAATAAATATAACCTCACCTGCCGCATATACACCCCATATTTATTTAAACACTGTAGATAAAGACAAAATTTTAAACTTATGGACTTAATGCAACTTTATGATTTTTTAAAGTAGGTGACAAATAGTATTTATGTGAATATATCTCCATATTAGATACTAGTCAAAGAGGAAAAGAACTCTAACACAAATCATAAAGCACAAAGACTGGTCAATATGCACAACGTTATATAATTACCATGATATGTGCATTTACCACTAAAATCCATCAGTTACTGCAAGACAAATGACAGCCAAACATTGTCACATAATGCACTTTGCTGTAAATCAAAATGAGCAATAACTCTTGCAAGAATTGCAAGTGTGCAGTTGCTGGTCACTATTCTAGCATCAGAAAATTACTATATATATGACAAAAATGCATCAATAATTTTTATACTGTGTTCTGAAGATTCTGTTATAAATTGCATCTACTGCTGGAACTTTACTCAAATACCCAAGAACAGGTCTGGTTCATCTTAAATCCATGTCAAAATTTGGGATTCAAGTACTCAACAAATAGAGAAGACAACTACTAAGTGAAAGACATGAAACTTATCTTTCAGTTAATTTCCTGTTTTCACAAAAACAGTGGCTCTTATTCTTTACTGTATACCATATATATATATATATATATATATATATATATATATTTGATCTATATACATATGCAATAGAATTTTTGAAACAAATTGGTAAATGCTTCCACATTCTCTTCTTAATTGAACTGTAATTGTCAAGGGCCACAACTCTACCTAAAATGGAGATGACAAGACTCAACCATAAATGGCACATCTACATCTTGAAGATATAGACAGAAACTTTAAAAGACACAGCTACATAAAAAAGGTGATTCACCTACCAAAGTGCATTCAATTACGGGAAATTTTTGTAGAGATATCTTGGTTACAAGTAGCATCCTATGTAAGTATATGAAGTTAACAAGGGTCATATAAATCTGTACTCTACTGGAGTTCACAAGAAAAACCCATAAAATCAACATCTAGGTCAATGAGATAATGTATACACCAACTGCATCCAAATATGTTAGCTAGACTGGTTACAATGATGTGCTGTAGTGGTTCATCAGTTTATCAAGTAATAAAAGTCCATTTTGAAAGTGCCATCAATACTTGCACATATTAGCAATGTCCAATTATCTTTGTGTAACACTGTAACATGTTTCTCCCTCTAACTGTAGTGTTCTATTCTGAAATGCCCTGAAAAACAATCCAGATTCATCTGCATTGTAAATATTGAATGGATCACAGTTCTTAACATGAAGATTAATACTGTTGTCAATCCTGATATGGAACAGTTCCGTGTTTATGAAATATTCAGTCCATCATAGAATTGGGCTGAAATTCTTCTCCCCAAACTGACTTACCAAATTTTGGCCTTCTCTGCCAAAATCTGACCATTTATCAGCATTATGACTTCTTGCAGCTTTAATATATTTAAAGCATCAATCCTAAACTCTTAGCATTCCATAGAGCTCAAAACCTGTTCCAAGCATGTGAAAAATCACTTGACTGCAATCTTTTTAGTATCTCCTACCTATCCTTAAAGATAGTGCTCAAGATGCTAGGATGGTCTTCTGAAATGTTCCTTGATAGTCTTTTTAGATTAAGAACAGCTTGTAAAATTTTAATCCTTTTCCCATAACTTGTTTTTATAGTCATTGATGAATTTGCTGTCATGGTTAGATGGAATTGAAATGACCAAAAATTAGTTAAAATGTGAAAAGAAATTCATATATTATTTAATAAAACTCATTTAAAGTAATTCTTTGACTGGAAATTAGATCCAAATTTAATTGATACAAATAAAATATACATATGCATCAAGAAAAGATAATCCACTGCTTGGGAGATTAATTGGTGGCTCTTACAGCATCCTTGAGAGAAAGAAATCTGTTAAGCCAAATCTGTTCTAGAATTTTTTTGAACTCCATAACCAGTATAGGTCTACAAAATTACATCATGAATCAGGTATTTAGTTATAAGTGGATTAATTAGAATGTACCAATTCACAATAAATAAAAAAGACAATATCCGGGACCATGACAAAATGTCATTAAAGCTAAAATTTATCAAAAGCTACTTCATTATCAAGAAAGTGTAATGTATAAAATAGTTTTCATTTCAGAATAACAGTTTAAAAGTCAGAAAGACTTTTGTTTCTGAATAAAAAAACCCAAACCAATCTTATTCTTTACAAATCAATGCCCACATGAAATTGATTTTAGTCCATCATCTGGTACAGTTCTATTCTGCGAGGTAACTTATTTTTACCAGAAAGTGGCTATTATTCAATCAGATAATTTCCAAAATATTTCAAAAATAAAAAGGTGAGTATTTGCTTCTTCAATTAAACTGGTATTCAATTACTGCATCTACAATTCTTAAAGTTTTAAAATTAATCAATTTGCAATTCTGTCCAACAGTCACAGCAATTTCATATTTATTTACATAATGTAACAGAAATCAGTCAAGGTCAAAAGTTTTAAAAGATGTCACTTTCACTTCAAGGACAAAAAAACAAATTTTGAACTCACATAGAGATTTACATTAGGTTGTGAGTAAGTCTGTCTGACTGTCTGCATATATGTATGTATGTACGTTTCTATAATTTTGCATCATTTTATATGTATGTATGTATGTATGTATGTATGTATGTATGTATGTATGTATGTATGTATGTATGTATGTATGTATGTATGTATGTATGTATGTATGTATGTATGTATGTATGTATGTATGTATGTATGTATGTATGTATGTATGTATGTATGTATGTTCTGAGTTTAAATTGCAAAACAGGTATCATAACACAAAATGTAACAACATGCAAAAAGTAACTCAATAACATACTCATCCAGGATCAAAAGTAATTCATACTGATCCCGGATCAAAAGTGATTCAATAGATACTGGTTAAGAATCAAAGTAATACTGGTCCATTATCAAAATTTGATCCAGTAAATGAATCAAGCTTCTAGCTTTCTATTGAATCCCCATATAGATTATATATTTATATCTTATACATGAAAATGTTTACTATTTAAACAAAAACAAAAATGAAACAATTTGCCATTTATTAGCAGTAGTCTCTCATATGCCCATGACAAAAAATAGACCATCTTTAAGTGCCAGTAGTTTACCATGTACATTTCTCCTATGATATGTCCTATGGATTTTTTTTGTGCATTTATCCATTGATTAGTAATACTGGCATACTTTGTGCTTTTATCCATTGGGAAGGGGCATTTATCTGATCATAAGTACTACAGGCTTACTTTATGCATTTATCCATTGATTAGTAATACTGGAATATTTTGTGCTTTTCTGGGGTTGTTGTTGACAACAGCTTTATTAATTAAATTTTTCAAATTTTTTTTCAAAAGCATTGAAAGGTAATTTCATCAGAAATAGACATACTATAAATTGCAGATTCATTGTCATATACATGGTATGCATTTTGTGGATTCCATGGTAACAATATATACTTGTTTATATTAGTTAAGTCCATAATGCAACAGCAGATTTTGAGCTATACTGTTTGCAGTTGGACCCGACTTATAAAGATTTTTGATGGACTAATACATTTCCATTTTTGAAATTTATATGCATTTTTTCATTTATTTGGGCTTTTATAGAACTCCTGCAGGATTATTTTAGATTCACTTCAAAATACTTAAGTGCCTCTCACATTTTCATTTATAACTTTGATAATTAAATTATTTGTTGAGTTTGCAAAACTTGTTGGGTTTACTTCTCTCTATTACTTAGTTTATTGCTAGTCATAACAACCTCAACAACTGGCATAAAAATGCATATACTGATCCTTACATTAGAAATCTGAACTACTTTAAGTTCGTATCAGCTAATATTTTCTGCTGCAACACTGTTGACTTCAAAGAAAATATGCCTTCTCTCTTGTGTGCCAAAGAACAAAGGTAGAATGAAGAGAAATTAGTGTGCAATAACCCTAAAAATGGCTTCAGTAACCTCCTCCAATGATGACCAAATCTGCTTCAGTCTTTATGAATGAAAGATATTTCTCTTAGTAAGGGACTCACAAGTCTTAATGATCAATCCACCCGGTAACAGCAGATGCCAAAATATCAGCAGAGACCAACCCTTCCTTCTCCTTTCCAGAGTGGCTGAAAAAAGCCCTTGCATAAAAGTCGATCTTGATCATCTACAGCTCAGATATGACTCAGACAGGAAGCCTCTAAATGGGAGTGGAGCTACCAAATGGAGCTGGGTTATTTCCTAAAAAGTCCAAAGGAGAGAAACCAACTGCTGTTGAACCATAAATAACCCTTTTCTATGAACAAGACATGTAGCTTGCTCCTTTGTCTGACAAATGCTATAGACTGAGAGCAGGAAGGAAGTTTTATAGGTAAAGTCTCTAAAGACGTTTTATGCAATGGTGAGGGCTACAAAAGACCACAATAAGCATGAAATTTTATTCCATCTGGGTATTAGTGAGTTGGTCTCTACAGCTCATAAAACCTGACAAGATTGGAAACTAATGGCTATCCAGTACTTAATCATTCTGGGAAGGGCAACCATTTAGCCCTTAGAAATAGAAACCAAGCCATCTCTCTTTTAACAGGAATAAAGAAAGACAGCCATTGCACTCATAGTGGAACTTCACTAACTGCAAACGATTTTCCACTTTGCATCATAGACTTTAAAGGTCCTGCTTCCTAACCTGACCAATTGGCAACCTTGCTCAAAATGTTTCCTGGTGAATGGTTTGCTTGAGATGACCTGAGCATGAAGGTGGAGAATTTTTGCACTGTCCTGCAGAAGTGATGCAATACAACAACAGGTCCCTCATCTGAGGCAATGTCTTGGGCTGGTCTAACAACAGGCCAAGACAATTGATGAACCACAATCATTGAGACAAGAGGGACTATCAACATGAGATGAACAGTGGAGATATTGTCTTTGTGCAGTACTTGAAAAATCATTCTGAATGGATGGAAGCATGCACATACAAATAATCCTACCACAGACTGAAGGCATCCATAATTCAGGCCCTCTGCTGTGGGACTTGTGAGATGAAATAATAGAGCTATTGTTCAGTCTCTTTGGAAACAAATCCAACAAATGTTTCATCACAGTCTGAACAGAGACACTGCCATGGATTGCCATTCCATGAAGACTACTGTCTGATACAGACTGTCTGCCAAAATATCTTTCTTGCCAGGAATATGATGAACCAATCCTTCCTAGGTTATCCAGTGAAGGAGGTTCCAAACTGTTACTCACTGAGAAAGTGCATTATGTGCATCTAAGGTACACAGCCCACCATTTTCTTGGAGGAGATCCTCACAGTTTCTTTCAGTGACAATGAATGGAGTTCAAGGTGCCAAGATGGAATAGGTAGAAGTGAGCCAACAACAAAGGTTCCCAGATTCTCTCTATTCTGTCCAGAGTAACTAATCCCTTCTTAGTAAAAAAATTCATCCCACATATACAGAATCCTCAGATGAAATTAGCTCCATTTTCTCTTTTTGGAATGAATCAGTGGACCAGCAGCAGGAAAATCTTGTCTGAGGAACTCTAAGAGGACTCTTTTCAAGTCATCAAAATATTGGAGGATAAAGATAGTGACCTCAAGTGGGTGACAATTACTCCCATCATTTTAGTAAAGGCTCTGGGGGAGGAGGTAATGCTGAATGGCAGAGCATGAAACTTGAAACTCTCCTAGTGTAGACAAGAATAAAAACTAAGACATGAAGGTACACATCCTGAAGGATAATGGATACTTTCCAGTCAATGAGACACGAAGGTACACATCCTGAAGGTTAATGGAGGCTTTCCAGTCAATGAGACATGAAGGTACACATCCTGAAGGTTAATGGATGCTTTCCAGTCAATGAGACATGAAGGTACACATTCTGAAGGTTAATGGATGCTTACCAGTCAATGAGACATGAAAGTGCACATCCTGAAGGTTAATGGATGCTTTCCAGTCAATGAGACATGAAGGTACACATCCTGAAGGTTAATGGATGCTTTCCAGTCAATGAGACATGAAAGTCCACATCCTAAAGGTTAATGGATACTTTCCAGTCAAAGAAACATGAAGGTACACATCCTGAAGGTTAATGGATGCTTTCCAGTCAAAGAGACATCTAGGTACACATCCTGAAGGTTAATGGATGCTTTCCAGTCAAAGAGACATGAAGGTACACATCCTGAAGGTTAATGGATGCTTTCCAGTCAAAAAGACATGAAGGTACACATCCTGAAGGTTAATGGATGCTTTCCAGTCAATAAGACATGAAGGTACACATCCTGAAGGTGTACTTGTTAAATAATGTCCAGATTTTGTGAGCCAGGGTTCACAAAAGCTGGACATTATTCAATTTGTTTCATAATTTCAATATTATTACCCATTTGAATTCATCCGTTTATAATATTTTTTAAAAAATGAGTTATTTGAGACCAGAGAAAATTACTGCTGATGATATTGACTGGTGTAAGACCACCCAAACATACAAAAAGGAAGATAATGGTGGTGTGAGACCTCTTAAGAAAGTCTAAAATCATCAAATCATATCAGCCAGTGGAGCAACAAACCATATATTTATATCTATGAAAGAAAATGGAGGTTGCAGAAAATCCAGACATGATGGGGAAGACAATTACCTTTTCATGAAGACCAAAAACATCCAAATTAATGAATTAAGGATATACATTGGAGTAGTTATGATCTACCCTATTACCAAATGGGATGGGTAACACAAAGGTCACTGCTGACAAAATGCAGCAAAAAAAACCAAACTATATAACTCTGCAAGCAAGCTTATACAAAAATTAAAATACAATGGACTGAAGGTATAAACTCCAACAATTTGGAAAACCATACTGAAATATCAGAGGATATCCTGACATGAGAAAAGGCAAATTTTCTGCTACAGTATGATTGAATTTCAACCAAAGAAATAAGTAATCCATAAGAGGATGGCTATTACACATGAGCCTATCATATGGGGACAGATTGGATCTGTCTTCATCCTAGTCCTAGCCTATGAGATGGCAACAGATTGGATCTGTCTCCATCTTAGTTCTAGTCTATGATATGGGGGAGAGATTGGATCTGTCTTTATCCTAGTTATAGTCTATGATATAGGGGACAGATTGGATCTGTCTTCATCCTAGTTCTAGTCTATGATATGGGGGACAGATTGGATTTGTCTCCATCTTAGTTCTAGTCTATGATATGGGGAACAGATTGGATCTGTCTCCATCCTAGTTCTAGCTATGATGTAGGAGACAGATTGGATCTGTCTCCATCCTAGTTCTAGTCTATGATATGGGGGACAGATTAAATCTGTCTCCATCCTAGTTCTAGCTTATATGGGGGACAGATTGGATCTGTCTCCATCCTATTTCTAGCATATGATATAGGGGAACGGATTAGATCATCCTAGTTCTGGACTTCTAGTTAAATCTAATGGGAGGAAGGAATTTTATTACATAGACAAGGATAATTTCCATCTTGAAAAGATAAGCAACACACCAGTGTCAGATTATGTATTACTAATATTAAAGTAAATAAATTCAGAGCATCTCCATTTTGCAGATACCATTGCTAAGAACAGCTTGGTTTATACCCACTAAACATAAAATAAATAAATGCAGGGGGTGGTCATATTGTGGACAGATTATTATTTGAGGGTTGAGCTTGGTAGTCCTTCTCCAATCATTACTAAATGAATTTATTTTTTTTTTATCAAAGGTAAAGTGTACAAGTACCCTAAAAGAAAAATTACAAATACGAATATTACATCTGAAAAGATATGCTAAGTTAGTGTAACAAGAAACAGTTTTTAAGCCTTGAATAACACGGGGGTGTAAAATATTAAGTATAAAGAGTCACAAATTTAAATGACTTTATTTTCCAAGTACAAATTGCATGAATCTGCTAAGACCATAACCCCAAAGTTTGCATCAATGACAGATGAACACAGTATATGGGACCTAATGTGTTGAAGAGAGACTACTGCCAAGGCAAGATACATTTATTCTTACCAGGAATATCATGGTCGTTTTTGTTCCAAAATGAACTGCCTTATAACTTTTAAAACTATCCTATACAAAAATTAGATGAAGAAGCCATCAAAATGGGTCCAAATTGTTAAGAAATGTTGGTGACTGACTGAACAGACACCAACCATAAAGACACCATGGTAAAACAATGACTGAACAGGCACCATAAAGACACCATGGTAAAACAATGACTGAACAGGCACCAACCATAAAGACACCATGGTAAAAGAATGACTGAACAGTCACCAACCATAAAGACACCATGGTAAAACAATTACTGAACAGGCACCAACCATAAAGACACCATGGTAAAACAATGACTGAACAGCCACCAACCATAAAGACACCATGGTAAAACAAAATTACGGCCCTGCACATACTACAAGTTTAACAGCAAACTGCACAGAGCCAGATATCTGCCTTTGCATAATGCACTGGCAGATCTGGATCTATGCAGTTTGTTAGGAAAAATCCGTAGAACAAACAATATTGGACCTGATCTACCAGCACATAATGTGATGACAGATCAGGGTCTACATTGTCTACAGTTGGCTTTGACTTAAAAATGAGTATATATGGTAGATGAATGATTTATTTTATCATTTACTTTGTGTTGTAATGATTTCCCTTTATCAACTCCATGATATGTACTGCAAGTGACATGAAAATAATGCATTGAAATAATTAATACAATCTATGGCATGAAATAAATAAAATTTTGGTCCTTGTCAAATATATGCAAAAGCAAAATATTCTTGAAGATAACAATGGTCAAGGAAAAACCCTACTTGTGTCAAGTCAATATTGAAATTGTAGCAGCAATAGTGTGCAATTTCAAAGACCTATTTTAGTCTTGCATAAATAGTGTAAAAAGAGTCGATTGTACACAAAATTGTGTCTTCAAAATATGTCTGTAATATTTTCTATTAATTTTTTCTTGTCATGAATATGATGAATAAACTGACAAAAATTAAAAACTAAATATTCAGGAAGAGTTTTACTGAAAATTACTGTAATCAATCAGAAATTAATTCCTCTAGAAGCAAAATATGGCTGAAAATTATACCAATGCAAAGCATAGAAAAAAAGAAGATGCAAAAGAATTTTAAGAGTATTGAGTGCATATGATAATAATTTTCTTATCTCGGTTTTTCTTTGAGAATTTTAGTCTGACCTGTATTTTATCAACATGACTTGAATCTGAATTGATTGGCTGATATTCAATTCAGACTTAAACCACTCAAATGTCTTCTGAGAGTAGACTCTAGTAATATGCAGGTATATTCTAGTACTTGTCATTATAGGATACACTAGTAATCTGCAGGTATTTCCTAGCACTTGTCATTATAGGATACACTAGTAATCTGCAGGTATTTCCTAGCACTTGTCATTATAGGATATACTAGTAATCTGCAGGTATTTCCTAGTACTTGTCATTAGAAGATACTCTAGTAATCTGCAGGTATATTCTAGTACTTATCATTATAGGATACACTAGTAAGCTGCAGGTATTTCCTAGTGCTTGTCATTATAGGATACACTAGTAATCTGCAGGTATTTTCCAGTATTTTTATAGTATCTTTATTTTTTTTTCCAACATATATCAAACTTGCTGATTTTACAGAATCTATCTTAAACTATGATTATTCCTAAAGAGTAGCTATGTTAATATGAGAGTATTAAAACATATTGTAAAGGTATTAGACAGTAAGAATTATAGTGCCAATAGTTGTTATTGAATATGGTATAGTATTATGGAGTTATTGAATATGTTATAGTATTGTTGGGTCAATGAATATGGGGTATTATGGGGTTATTGATATGGTACAGTGTTGTGGGGTTATTGGATATGGTATGGTTGATTGGGTTATTGAATATGGTATAGTTTATGGAATTATTGAATATGGTATAGTATTATGGGGTTATTGAATATAGTATAGTATATGGGGTTATAGAATATGTTATAGTATTGTGAGGTTATAGGAAATGGTATACTTTATGGGGTTATTGTTGTTGTTATTGTTCTGGGGTTTAATGCCATTTTCCAGCACATGATAGGCTATACATGGCGGCCAGTATTAATGGTGGAGGAAGAAACCGGGAAATCCGCAGAAAGAACCACAACCCAGGAGATGCTACTGGCAAGCTTTCTCACATATCCACAATCACCAAATCTTACACTCAAACCCTCACAGACAGAGGTGAGATGGCAGTGATCTGTAACCGAGAGTGCTTTAGACCACTCAGCGCCCCATTATGTGATTATTAAATATGGTATAGTATTGTGGGGTTATTGAATATGGTATAGTTTATGGGGTTATTGAATATGGTATAGTTTATGGAATTATTGAATATGGTATAGCATTATGGAATTATTGAATATGGTATAGTTTATGTGGTTATTGAGTATTGTATATATTATGGGTTTTTTAAATATGGTATAGTTTATTTGGTTATTAAATATGGTATAGTATTCTGGGTTTTTAAATATGGTATAGTATTCTGGGAGAATTGAATATGGTATAGTTTATGTGGTTATTGAGTATGGTATATATTATGCATTTTTTAATATGTTATAGTTTATTTAGTTATTGAATATGGTATAGTATTCTGGGAGAATTGAATATGGTATAGTTTATGTGGCTATTGAGTATGGTGTATATTATGTTTTTTTTTTAATATGGTATAGTTTATTTGGTTATTGAATATAGTATAGTATTATGGATTTATTGAATATGGTATAGTATTGTGGGGTTTTTGAATATAGTATAGTTTATGGGGTTACTTAATATGGTATAGTATTATGGGTTTTTTTTAATATGGTATAGTATTGTGGGGTTTTTGAATTTGGTATTGTTTATGGGGTTATTAAATATGGTATAGTTTATTTGGTTATTGAAAATATGGTATATTATTATGGGGTTATTGAATATGGTATAGTATTAAGGGGTTATTGAATATGGTATAGTTTATGGAATTATTGAATATGGTATAGTTTATGGGGTTAATGAATATGGTATAGTTTATGGAATTATTGAATATGGTATAGTATTATGGGTTATTTAATATGGTATAGTATCAATGGGTTATTGAATATGGTATAGTTTATGGAATTATTGAATATGGTATAGTATCAAGGGGTTATTGAATATGTTATAGTATTGTGGGTTTTTTGAATATGGTATAGTTTATGGGGTTATTGAATATGGTATAGTTTATTTGGTTATTAAATATGGTATAATATTCTGGGTTATTAAATATGGTATAGTATTCTGGGAGAATTGAATATGGTATAGTATTGTGGGTTTTTTGAATATGGTATAGTTTATGGGGTTATTGAATATGGTATAGAATTGTGGGGTTTATTGAATATCATATAGGATTATTGGGTTATTGAATATGGTTTAGGATTATGGGGTCTAGTGCTTGGTGTTTTATAGCAAGGCAACACATGTATGTTATTTAGTGCCAAGGCAACCAGAGTAAAATGCCAAAAAAAACCCCACATAACATGCTAATCTGATGGTAGGAACTGTACCAATATCATTTTATTCCTGACCCTGATACACTTACCACATACCATTTTGTTTCTGACCCTGATACACTAACCACATACCATTTCATTCCTGACCCTGATACACTAACCACATACCATTTCATTCCTGACCATGATACATGTACCACAAGCCACAATCAAGCCTTGGTGCAATATCAAACAACTATGTACATTTATCAAAGTAAATTGAGAATACATTTTCTAAAGATAAACCACTTTCCATCTAAACACTGCCTCAACATGTCAGAAAGAAGTAAATCTCCCAAGAAATGTGAGCACATAACATTTCCATAACAATGTTAAACTATATCAACTGCAGAGTTAATGCACAGTATAAGTAAAATAATATTATGGAGTTGCAATCTGTGGAACATGTTTAAACATGCTAATTCTACTTTTCAAAACAAGTCAAACACTGACAAAACAAGACACTGCTTTCAAATATGATCCTGGCATAAAATGGAAATCAAAAGACTCTGCATCTACTGGCCAAGTTTAATTTGTCCTCTTCAATAGTTTCTCCTTAATAATGCCAAGGTTTCATGTCAAAAATATATATGAAAATAATTTGTGAAAAACTAAGATAATGGCCTGAAAACTGAATCAGGCAATATGCATGCAAATGTCAAAATACCAAATTTTATATGTCTAATAAAAGTGGGTTTTTTTCTTGATTATTACACATAAGGTTTTAAGAAAACTATAATTCCACAAATTATAAAATGTGTCAAAAATTGAAAAAAAAATGCAGTATCAACAGTAAATTGAATCAGATCATCTGTATGTGCATAATATGAGTATGCCATTGTATGGGTCTTCCTAACAAGCTCCTTTGGATGGATGGACCAAACCAAATCAAGATGCCAGCAATGAGGGCACTGTAAACACTAAAATAATAATGGCTAACTTTCAACATTAAAGGATTTGAAAGTCTAAAGAATGATAAGAAAGATGTTATGCATATTAAAATTTAGAATATAAGAATCTGTATGAAATATAATGTTTTAGAATGGCAAAGTTCCAATGTTTTCATTCAATGAAGAAATGCTAGACAAGGAAAGTTATTTATAATGAGCATGTGTGCAAACCATGATACCACAAAGAGAATCATTTAATTTACCAAAATTTCCCACAACCACCATTCTAGTTGTTAGCACTTCTATAACAATTGTAAGAAAATCTGTTAAGCATAACACACCAAAGAGATTAAGAAATTATGACAAAAACATCTGAATTAAACAATACCGAAATATTTTCCAATTCTAATTTCTGAAACAGAGTTATTTCTTGGTTAAATTGTGTAGACTTAGTAATAAAGAATCTTTAAAAAATGAGTTATTTATAAATTCAGCTACTTTATCCATATCCCATATTAAAAACAATTTGCATACATTGAAGTTAAAATTAGTCTTGGACACATATAAGGGACAAAACTGTTATACATATATGCTAGTTGTATCTGATGATTTTATCTTGTGATTTGAAGTTCCCATAGCAACCAGAATTATATTCAAGTAACATTATTAATATAAGCTTAAAAGATTATCTGTGAATAAATATATGTTTAGAAAAGATACAGCTGTAACTTTTGGATAATTTTTTAATAATACATGACTTTTTATCTCAATTAGTAACTGCAAACACTGCAAATACTATTAAAATATAATGGCCTTTCACCTTGTAGAAATATTTACAGTACATACATGATATTATGGCAGACTATGAACTACTAAGAAATAATTACTTTTCTCTGTGTTTAGACATTTGCAGTGTTCATATGCCTTCCTTCTATATGTTTAGATATATGCAGTATACATATGACATAGTGTCAGAGGAAAGCCTTTCTTCTACATGTTTAGATATATGCAGTGTACATATGACATAGTGTCAGAGTAAGGCCTTTCTTCTACATGTTTAGATATATGCAGTGTACATATGACATAGTGTCAGAGTAAAGCCTTTCTTCTACATGTTTAGATATTTGTAGTGTACACAAGATATGATGCCATGGTAACAACTTAGTATATTATAGTACACATAGAGGTGAGAACTTTAATGAACTCAGCCTGACCCAGACCAGCATTGTAACAGAATTGTTTTCTTTACCATCTCAGGCACATTGTTTCTGTTCTCTCTCTCTCTCTCTCTCTCTCTCTCTCTCTCTCTCTCTCTCTCTCTCTCTCTCTCTCTCTCTCTCTCTCACACACACACACATAAAATATATGTACACATTACCTATATATCAATAAGAAAATCAGGAAAAATAACTTTTGCTAAACTGCACATATCTTTTAACTTTTAGAAAGACGTAACAAACTACTTCCAGAAATAAAACAAAGTAAGCATAAAGTTACAGCTGTGTAGTTAGATGAAAATATAAAATGGGTGAAATTAAATTCTGAAAAATTTACAATATTGAGTGCATGTTAATTGTTATTAACATTAGTGTAGGTTTATTTACATTTAATTAACAATAAGCTTGTTTTTACAGACTTGGGTGTGTATAATTCTGTAGTAATTACTTAATAATATATAAGTATATTCTTATGGTTAATAGTGACCATATATATATATATATATATATATATATATATATATATATATATATATATATATATATATATATATATATATATATATACACACACCATTTGTATTTATGATTATTTGTTTTTGGTTTTGTCCAAGGTATCAAAATTACTAGTAATATTACCTTTGTTATTAAAAGACATTCTATAATTTTTGAATACATAAAAGAAATTATATATTTTGTATACACTTATATCTGTTTTTTACTAAATGCAATTAATTACCTTTGTGTTTCCAAAATTCATCCTCATGTAAAATTCTTCTAAAGTCTGGGCCAGCTTTCTTTTATCAGTCATGGGTCGGTAGACTCTGCTTGCTTTTTCATTCTCCAGGTCAAAGAAGTCTCCAAAAATCACTTGCTCATCCATCAGTTTTTCTGGGGTCCACTGAACCTGAATCATTGATAACACTCCTCCCAATTTTCTGTTCATTTGATGCATTAAGTCAAAACAGCTTCATTCAACATAATTTTTTAGGAACCAATACATTTTTGGCATGTCTACTGGTGGACTTTTTCTGAGAAAATATATTTACTACATCAAAATTTTCTGTTTACTTTTTACCAATCTATATACTACTTGAGAAAAAAAACTCTGTAAACAAGAAATCTAAGTGGGCCCAGTATTGCCCATCTAGCAGATTTACCTAAAGCAAATGCATGAATACATGGCCAGGAAATATGGGTTTGTAGGATCTTTTCTGTCCAAATTTCTTTTTATAAATCTGTTTCATAGTTATGAAAAAAGTAGAATATTACTTCATTTACTATCTTCAGCCATATTTGATGTCTGATTAGCAGCAATCACAAGATGATCTCTTTGTAAAAATCTGAAAGTCTTTATCACAGGATGCTATCCTTTCATAAATCTGAAAACCTTTATCACATGATGCTCTTTTTGTACAAATGTGAAATCCTTTATCACAAGATGCTCTCCTTTTATAAATCTGATAGCTTTTGTCACAGAATGCCCTATGCTAAATTATTTTAGTTGGTGATGTGTTTTTCAAGAAGTTGAAATTGCACAATTTTGATGGCATACACTAAGGCAGGGCCATACCATAAGCTTACATGGGTAAGTGAGAAAAAAATGCATAAAATAATTTAAAATATGATACAGTAAAACCCATCAAAACACCATGACTTAGGAACATAATGCCTGGATAATAAAGCCAAGATACAATGTTTTATTATCATGTATATAAATAAATAGCATCAATCACAATTAAATAATAAGTGGATAAACATAATCATTCTTAAATGGCTTACCTGGAAACATTTAGTTATTAATAATTCCCTTTAAAAGTTGGCTCTCTTTATCATGCTGTAAAGACTTCAGATTAGCCAATTATCAGCTCTAATTTGTGTTGGCACAAAGTCAAGCATTAACTTCACATGTCATACTGTAAAGACTTGAGATCAGCCAATTATCAGTTCTAATTTGTGTTGGCACAAAGTCAAGTATTAACTTCACAGGTCATACTGTAAAGACTTCAGATTAGCCAATTATCAGCTCTAATTTGTGTTGGCACAAAGTCAAACATTAATTTCACCTGTCACTGAGACAAATTCTAAGTCTTGATCTCACAGATAAGCCTAGTACAGTACTTGTTAAGCATACTTAATCTGTTCACTGTGTATCAGAAATTTTGCAACTGAAGTATACTTCCAAGTTTAAACTGAGTTTTGGTTGTATGGGATATTTTATAAAGTACAATAAACATTTGAGATCAAAATTTGTTTTGATATTTGGAGTTAAGGGGCTTCAGTTTAGTGGGGAAACAATGATGCTATTAAAGAAGGAAACTTTGGGACTCCAAAAATTGTCAGTCTTTAGGAAATTCTAGCATTTGCAGGATTTCACTATTATCCCTTTCCCTCATAGAGTTTATGGTTTTTAGCCCTTCGATATGCATGTAACAAAGTTATCCAGTGCAGTCTGCTACGCATAGACCTCTTAAGCAGTGAAGTGTATGTTATGTTTAACAGCAATTTTAACCATTTTACATTTTTGATACACATATATTATGTATGGACAGATTTAAGAGTAAAATATGGTCGTTATAGCTGTATAATTATTTTTCATAACAGAATTTTGTATGTGCTTTAAAATCTTGAGAGAACACTTTCACTATCAAGTCAGTGAAGTCACATGATCAACAATAGCAGCAATTTCACATACTCAAAATTTACAAGTTGTTTTCCTGTGTCTACATCACTAAATCAGTTGAATTTGATAATTTATAAAACTAATGGCTTTCTACATCAGTATCAGAGCATTTACCTAAGTTTTTGATGCTTTTATAGTTGTGATTCTACTTGAGCAAGTACTGAATGATATCAGAGACTGCCATTTTGTCGAATGGAAAATATGACAGAGTTACGACCTACTTACTTTAAATAGCAGATTTTGACCAAAGTATAAACAGTGACCACATGATCTAACGTAATGATCATTCTCACCAATTAATGTTGTATCTAACAGGGGGTTTTCCCTGAAGGTGGTGCTACGAAAACCTGCTTAAAATGGCTGCTTTTTACAGAGTTGCCAAAAGACGCTTGTATAAGAATCAGGTAAAGTGCCAAAAGGCACCTTATGTGACTGCAGTAGAGTGCCAAAAAGTGCTTGTATGAGGTAAAGGGTTAAATATCATTTTTAATTACGATTGTTGCCATAAAATCTGTAATCACTCAGCATCTTAAGTCAGACAAATGGCACTATGTAGTTTTTTTGGAATGGTCATATTCAATTGGAAACAGATGCATGTGGGTAGTTTCTAATAATGTGAAAAATCACCTTGAAGTAGTCATGAAGATTGTCAGAGAGAAACTGGAAAAAGAGCTTTCTGTCTTCTAGGCTGACCAGTCTGTCATGGAATACACGAGTTGCCTCATGAGCAAACAGCTGAGCCACATTGTCTTTGCTGATTATCACGCCCTCATGAGCCTGAATAAGTCCTTGAAAAATCTGAAAAACAACAAAGAATTCAAGCAATTGTAAAAAGTCTTGAATAACCTGGTTGTAACTGAATTTAATCTTTTCTACTTACTTTGTGACTGAAATCAAATACATAGCTCATATATTTTATTTGCTGGCATTTTCCTATCAGAAACAATGGTAATTATTTTTCCATAATGCTAAAAATGTAAAAATATTCTCTTATATTTAAGATATGAAAGCTAACTTCTGTACATCTTTTCACATTCTACTTAAAATAAAACTGTAAAAAAAACTTTACAATAAACAATTCAAAAATTATAAATAATTTTTTAATATGATGTTAAAATAATTTACAGGTGATTTCTTGGTTTCTGCTTATATTTTTACAAATATATGCACATTTCAAAAGTCTAAAAACAGAAATAAATGGTGACACATTCTATGTTAACATTATTTGAGTATAAAGATATCTTTATTTACACCATGTTTGGCAATATTGATATTACATTTATTCTTAAATCAACCAGTTGATATTACATTTAATGTTGAATCAACCAGCAGTAGAAAAACATAACACTACTCACAATTGTGAATGCCAAGACACTCCATCATACAAATCATTAAGGGGGTCTAAAGTGGTCTAAAGAGCTGACCATTACAGATCACTGCCATCTCACCTCTGTCTGCGTGAGTTCGTGAGTTCGAGTCAAGACTCGGCTAATGTGGGCAAGTGAGAATGCCTGCCAGTAGCTTCTTGTGGGTCAGTGGTTCTTCCTGGGGTTTTCCAGGGTTCTTCCTCCACCATTAATACTGGCCGCCATGTATAGCTTATCTTGTGCTGAAAAATGTTGTTAAGCTCTATAACAACAACAAATCATTAACACAAAACAACATCACTGAGTTATGCCAAATCCTTAACATACCAGTATAATAAATTCAATCTTATAAATTCAATCTTAAACTTGAGCTCATTTGATATGAAATGTACGAACCCACTAAAAAATACAATATGATATTCACTGCAAGTAGATGATGGCATACAAAATTTTCAACTCATTTCACAAATTTCATATCATATGAATACTTGCCTAATATCCTCAAATTACCTTAGAAAGATCCCTGACATTAAAGGTATAATGTGATTTAGCTGGTGTTGGAAGCATACTGCTACACATTCGATAATATACGGCTATCCCAGCTGACACAAGTGGGAAGAGACATTCCGTCACCTCTGTAGAAAAGTTTCGGTCCTGGAAAAATCGACCCAGCTGAACCTGGTATATGTGCTGTAAGGATCTAGTTGAAGGTTGGGGCAAGGCAAACATGCTGTGAAGTAAAAATGAATTACTTGAAAAAAATCCAAAAACAGTCACAACAAATAAGAAAACTGAAAATTTTATTTTCATCATCACTACTACACATTATTCTAAAATCATTTAAAGTTCTTAAACACATCTTTCAGATGAAATAAACACACACAGGAACGCATAATTATAACAAACAGCTTGACATGAAACTAATTGCACTAATTGATAAAAGATTGACATAAAAATGATTGCATTAATTGATATGGAACTAATTGCATTAATTGATATGGAACTAATTGCATTAATTGATATGGAACTAATTGCATTAATTGATAAGAAAGTTTGACATAAAACTAACTGAATTAATTGTCATGAATTAACTGCTTTAACTGACATGAAACATATTACATTAATTAACATAAAACAAGTTCCACTAATTGATATGAAAACTTGAAATGAAACTGATTGCACTAATTGACATAAATGTTTGACATGAACTGCATTAACTGACATGAAATGGATACATAACTGATATGAAAGTTGAAACCACTTGTCTACTTTTACATTTCTGTACAAGAATATTTAAATTTTGTTAAATTTTTTATTTAGGGCTGTTCCAGTAAAACATGTATGGAACAAGAGAAGGTACTTTTAATGTTGGGTACTCATGGATGCAATTTATAATTTTTGTTTTATTTAAATATGAACTTTGAGACATATTTTTTAAAAGCTGCATTCCCTGGGTTCCATGTATGTTCAAATGGAACATCCCTTACACATTACGCCTAATATCAACCTTTTAATTCAAAGTAAGGTACAACATGTAGAAAACAAAAATACATTGTACCAAGCAGCTTCGTTTTCAACTTGACTGTCTCAGTAAGACAGTTGATTTTTTCTATAAGTTTGACCAGTTTTCAGGTAGGTATAACAAAATATCATGTCATGCTATGGTAAAGGAGGAAAAAACATATTTAAAAAGTTCAGTATTCACAAATGATGCAATGATGACAAACATTATATTCCTGTGAAAAGTTTGTAAAATACATATAGACCTAATTTACACTAAAAATGCACAAACTTCATTTACAAATCCTATGCATCTCAATGCCTTGTTGCCAATTCTCAACTTTATTCAATTATTGGAATATTTCACATGACAACAGTAACCATATCTCCCACCACAAGTCACATTTCAATAGACACATTATTTTCAATAAACGTCCTGGTGTCCCAGCCTGCTTTTATTCACAAAAATCTAAATATTCCTTTTTATTCTCCTGTACTGATTATTAACACCTTCATCTTGAATATGTATCTCTTACTGGATGCTATTGTTTAAAATATAATCATCAGTTTGATCATATATGTTTTGCATAAAACATTATGTGCAGTTTAAAGCATATGATGTACTAATGTAGAGATAATCTTGTTCCCAAACACTACTAAATCTAATATGAAGCCCACATTTCCTTAGTTTTTGTTTTTATTGCATAGGCTCGTATTTTAAGGGTCATTTTTGTAAGACTTACCACAAAATCACATTGGTTGTCAGGTCTGGAAACCCCAAAATGACTTCTTACTGCAGTAATTTTTAGTGTAATATAGTCACAGATTGTTCTGGTCAATTTTTTATTAAGTCAACAGCACAAGGTTTCCCCTTATTATTACTTACTCTAAACAAACTAAATCTGCAATTAAATTCAATTCTTCATCATTGAACAACAAACATCTTTGTTAAGTCACAAATACCCATGAAAGCCAATATCAAAACAGCTGATACAATACACAATGTGTAACGAGAATGTACCAGAAATTCTTAAGCAGTCTTGGGCTAACTGGATTCCGACCTCCTCCAGTAGGGCCACATGCAGCAACTATACTGACATCCAGGATATCCTGCAGAAGAAAACAACATGATGGTTGTACCACAAATCTCTGTAAAAATGAAGCCCTCTACTCTTTACTATGTTGCTTTATAGCGGCCATATAAATGACCTACATTATAAGTAAGGGAGTTTTATACATATAAATGACCTACATTATAAGTAAGGGAGTTTTATACTGAGCATTGTTCCAAAATAGCTGTCAGAATTGTGCATAAAAAAAAATAAAAAAATGGTATTCAGTGACACAAAATCACATCATACGATTTCATTAGACAAGAACAAAAACTAAATAAAAAAAAACTTGAAGTGGTAATGAAAAGCAAAACTGAAAAATGTAATGGGATCCTATCCCATACCTTTGATATAAGAGGGCAGCAGTGTACTGAGGCAATTTATTAACAGATGCATTATAACCTCTGAGCTCAGCAACAAAATGGAAAGAAAGGGCAGGATAGTTAAGACTCTTCTTCCACCATTACCACCTCTTCAAAAAAACAAACTATTAACAACCTCGTTCTGTCATCCTTTCTAATTCTAAAAATCTGCACACTCATTCGTCAACATAAGGCATCTATTGCATGAAACATATCAACATCTGAGTACATACTCGGCTACAATTTTAAATACTTATAATTTACACACTATAACTTAAATGTTAAATAATAATAATCTGAAGACTATAATAAAAATTAAATATTAATAATTTCTTCACTATACCAGAAATTAAATATTAAACAATTTGTACACTATAACAGGAAATAAATTTTAAATAATTTGTACACTAAAACAGGAATATTGCATATAACTACAAGCAATCTTATTATTCTTTGGGGGGTATTGTTTCATAGGATTAACATTAATTTACTCTGCATAACATCTATTGAGAGACAAAACTTTGAATTGAGAACACACTTAAGCTGAGAAGTTTTCTGAAGCCATCCAAGGTTACTGTCAATTTAGATCAATTTAGTCTAGTCCAATAGTGATAGTCTTGAAATAATTACGAATATGCAAATCAAATATTAAAAAATGTTTCAGCAATTAAAGGGAAAAGAATTCTTTGTAATAGTTGCATCTCAGTTTTTTCAAAAACATTTACATTCCCAGTAAGTGCTATTAATATGATCATAAAATCCAATCTATTTTAGGTATTCTCTTTTTCCCACACTGATAGTAAAAAATGATTTACCTTCCAGACTAGAGTTTTGGTATCATAGAATCCATTCAGTTCCAGGAACTGCCTGAGAAGTTCCAGTGGTGGCTGTGCCCCATATTCTTCTGGAGCAGGCATATTCAGGTCATCAACAAACATAACAACCTGGAAATATAGTGCAGCCTTAAAAATGTCCTATTTGTTTTATAGTAGAATGTTTTAATAAAATGCAACATATTTTAATGAAAGCTCATCTCATATGATACAGCGTATGTAATAAAAATACAACACATTTTAATGAAAGCTCTTCTCATATAATACAGTGTATATAATACAAATACAGTATATTTTAATGAAAGCTCTTCTCATATGATACAGTGTATGTAATAAAAATACAGTATATTTTAATGAAAGCTCTTCTCATATGATACAGTGTATGTAATAAAAATACAGTATATTTTAATGAAAGCTCTTCTCATATAATATAGTGTATATAATACAAATACAGTATATTTTAATGAAAGCTCTTCTCATATGATACAGTGTATGTAATAAAAATACAGTATATTTTAATGAAAGCTCTTCTCATATGATACAGTGTATGTAATAAAAATACAACACATTTTTATTGTAATGCTTTTCTCATATGATACAGTGTTGAAAAATTTCATCTGGCTACATTATGTGGCTTTGCTTAATCTACTACCATGATCTGAAAGGTTCAAACTTTAAAAAAATAGGAAAAACACGCTAAAATAACCTGAAAATCTAAACAGGTCATGTAGTTATTTACTAAAATAAACAATTTTACATTAACACATTTGCATACTTCAAATGGTTTTTGCTCAATGATATTAACATGGTGTTGTGAGAAAGAGTCTAAATAGTTAAAACGTGTGAACAAAAATTTCAAGACTGCTGCAGTGAGTGCATAATAAAGTTATTACATTACTGTGTGTGGCCCTTCTCTAAGACAGTTTTACAAATATACCCCACCTTTCTGCCCTTAGGTGCACCCAATGTATCTTTGCCCTTTTTGATGAGTTTCAGTACAATCTGAGCTTGAAGACGTGCAGCACTGGTTTGGGCACTGAACTGTATCATGGTACTAATAATTCCTGTGCTTTGCTTGGGTCTAACTGTCCCCAAAATCATATCCATATTTGAACCCTCATCCTCATTGCCCCATTTAGTCAAGCTAGAAATATTTTCAAGCAATGAGGAACTCTTCTCTGAGTAGTTAAGAATGTCTCCAAGAATAGTTCCATGTTTTGTTGAAGTTCCACCATCTTTGCCGAGTGCCTTCAGCATGTGATTGATGATGGCAGTCTTTCCAACTCCAGATTCTCCTGTAAAATATTAAATATTGTATCTGATATTCTGATCTACAAATGAACAAATCCATCACCAAATAAACTATCAAAAATTTGTGAATGAGTTTTCTTAAATGAAAGCCGGGGGGTCAATTTATACCATTTTATTCAATTTTATTGAAAAGAAATTACTTCCAAAAGAAAGGATTTATACTTTAAAAGATACATTGAGAACAAATTTGCAATTAAAATCAGTGAAAGGCAACTGCTATGTGGTCTTTATATAAATGTCATATATATTTTATGCATAAATAAAATCAAAGCATAACCTAAACACACAATGACAGTTTTCTGCCAGCAGATGACAAAACTGGTTGGATAGTATTTCCACTCTGCTTTCAAATGAGAGCAATAAGGAAAATAGTCACCAAGGAGTCTTACCTGTCAAAAGAACTGGATGCTTGTTGATAAGAAGGAGACCAGTTAAGAAGGAGAATCGTATGATATCAACTGTTGGAGTAATATTTGCCTCCTCTGCTTGCGACTTGCCAGAATCTGTTGAGACACCCATTGTCTCTCCAATCGTTATAATGGCTCCTTTCTCAATTAGTTTTTTGGTGGAAGGAACAAGAGCATCCCAAGGCACAAAGTTCCCTGACTCCATGTCAATAAAATAGCCATACATGCTTCTGTTTCCAGTTGGAAGACGTACTCCTGAAATACAAATTAGCATATACATATGTAGTGACAAAAGTAGTTATATTGTTTCAATTATACAATAAAAGATAAAGGTAAAATACATGTGTATCTACCAGCTATGGGACAAAAATACCATTTTAAAGACCAACTACAACACATACTTTACAGTAGAAATATGCTGCTTTTGAAAATAAAAAAAAAAAGATTTTTAAAAAACAAATTGGAAAAAAAAGAACACCTAACTATTATTACTTATTTTATCCAAGAATGACAAATTATCCAACAAAAGTTTAATTGGAGGACCAGACACATTTCAGCAGTGTAATGACAGTGCAATGATGTGTGGCTATGAAGCTGGATTAAAAATTGTCAGTGTCTAATATGTGTGTACAGTAAGCTATTAACTGAAGAGTTTATGCCAAATAAATACTGTTTACTGGGGTGTTACAAGTAATAAAGGGATCAAAAGCAGTTCATGACAGCCTTTGAATCTTTAATTAAAACCCAGACAATCTTTTAGAGCATGCAATATGAAAAAAGGACTGACCATATTTTTTTTCAGCACAAGCACTTGAGCAAGTTTCAGAGATAAAAGTGATAAGAATTATTTAAGTTTGATTTAGACTTAAAACACATGATTAATCAATCATAATTTGAATCATGATGGACCAATTATTGTATTCTCTACTTAAACTCAAATCAACACTAAAGTTGTCTTCATGAGACCTGTATTCCAGGTAAAGAACAAACCATTGCAGAGTTAGAACTTCATCTTTTCTATGTCATCTTTAAATTCTGAACTTTAATATGCTTGAAATATCTTCAAACCTGGCAACAGATAATACTGCAAAAGCAATTCCAAATTTAAACTGTCTGAGGCATTAAACAGTACTTAAATCTCACAATAGACATGAAAGAGTACTTAAATATCATAGGAGGCATTACAGAGAACTTGTATGTCAAAAGAAAGCATTAATGAGTACTTCCATGTCACAGGAGGTATTAAAGAATACTTAAATATCAAAGAAAGCATGAAAGAACACTTAAATTACAAAGAAGGCATCAAAGAATACTTAAATATCACAGGAAGCATTACAGAGCACTGGTATGTCAAAAGAAAGCATTAAAGAGTACTTCCATGTTACAGGAGATATTAAAGATTACTTAAATATCACAGGTGACATTTAAGAATACTAAAATAAAAAAGGAGGCATTAAAGAGAACTTAAATATCATAGGTTATTACTGCAACTATCTTTGTAATGGGTGGCCAACTTAAAAACAGGATTCTAAAACTGGGTGGTTACACCTGTACAAGCAGGAGACAAGGCCTACCTGTCAAACAATTAAGAACCTAAATGACCTCTTTACAGGTCTGTTTAATTCCAAAATCAAAGAGAAAATGACACAGCTCAGTTAATCCACCCCAGCCCAGTTCATCATCCAGCAGTTGCAGTTTAAAAAGTAGTTTTCATTGAGGTTGTTTGTTCTCTCAGTACCTGAACCATGCAAGACAAGTCAACATATTGAGTTTCTTTTATTTTATAAAACCTGTACTTATTACATTCTTTCAAACATATAAATTTATAAGTGTCAGCTAAAATGAAAGATGTTTTAAAATTCTCACCTAATGGTGGCTCCACATCAAACATCTCCCTCAAAAAGTTGTCAAACTCATTGCAGATGTTAATGTCCTTATCCAACTTGTCAGCCCCACGGCGATTCACTGTCTCATCATCATCCGTATCTTCCTGTCGTCTTAGGTTGCCCCCAATTGCCCAGGTGTAGGCAAAGACAAACAGTTTGCCAAGCAGATTCAGAAGCTGCCCTGGCTGTTTCTGTAGGTAGTACTGTTTTGCGTCATTGGAACTGCTGCTGCAAAATTTTTAACAGTTCAAACTTTTAAATTTAGTGTTAATCAAACATTTGTACAATGATTGCATGGTGTATTCATATTTATGTTCATTGGTGTCAATTTTCATGGTTTTGCATGGATGGGAAGCTGCAACCCTTGCTCTTATATCAAACAAATATCAAACCCAAGACCATGGTGGTGCAAAGCAAGCAGGCATACTAGCACTAAACTCTCCTGTATTTGTATTTATTTTCATATGGGGGGACATGCTGTTGGATTTTAAAAGAGCTAATTTCTAACAATTAAACATATTAGTATTTCAAGTGATATATTGATCCTTAGAATTTGTTATCAGCGGCAGTTTTATGACAAGCCAACACAAAAAAGCTTACACATGAGAACTTTTAGTTGATTGCTCTTCTATGGTTTCCATTTCCTCTTTTTTCTTAGACTGTTTCTTCAAGGTCTTTCTTCGGCGACTGTGATGAGAAGAACTACGACTTGATCCTTGGCTCTCGCTTCTCATGTCAATGCTATCCTGGTGAACACTTTCCTCTTTATCTAAAAATTAAAGAAATATTACATAGTGGGGTATGTGAGTCTCAACTGTGTCCTTACTATCATGTATTCCATGCCCATATCTAACTTGCCAAAACGTTAACAATGTTGATAATAATGTTGATGATATCATCATAGTCACTATCAGAAATGTGATACTTGTAAAGATGAGATGAGACAATGAAACAAAGCAAAAGAATATCTGCACAGCTTTGGTTTTAAGAAAACATTCAATTATATACACAATGTATTTATCAGCATCCTCAGGCACCATAGTAAATATGTTATAAAATGACTACCATATTATTTAAGTTAATAAACCTGTATTTATGAAACCTTGTGAACAATTTGATTATTTTTTCCCCAAGGCTTGTTCATGAATTAGTTTAAAGTCACTTTAATACCTGGAAGTGTCAGTATCATTACCAGTTAGTTAGAAACACATGACAGGAAATAACTTGTGAATTTTATCCACCCATCCATCTCTTAATCCTTTTTGAAAACATTGGGCATTTTATTAATCATACCAGGCATTTTGTCAATAACTTCACAATCACACTTGTACCCCATGCTTGAATGAGATTATGAGAATAGGAAATTTGCCCTATGATGCAACTGTCCACTACTTGATTTCCACTAAATTTTAAAGATGTAACCATGTCAACCTCCTTCATTTTACTTTCTATGCTCTCTTCCATTTTACTCTATAATCTTCAAATATATAAACTTGATTTCAGAAAACTCCTTATTGTATGTTTCAATAAATGTGTCTGTTATTAATAAATAGATTCCAAATAGAATGTTTCAACAAATGTGTATCATATTAATGAATAGACCACTTAAAATATGTTTCAACAAATGTTATTAATGAATAGATCTCCTTATAGTATGTTTAAACAAACATATTATTAATGAATAGACTTCTTAAAGTATATTTCAACAAAATGTGTGTCATATTAATGAATAGACTACTTTTAGTATATTTAAAAAAATACATTAAGAATAGACTCTTTATATGTTTCAATAAATGTGTGTTAGTACTAAATAGATCCCTAATGGTTTTTCAATAAATTTGTCTGTTAATAATCAATAGATTCTTATAGTATGTTTCAACAAATGTATGTCTAATTAATGAATAGACCTCTCATAGTATGTTACAACAAATGTATGGGACATTAATGAACAGTCTTCTTATATTATGTTTCAGTACATTTATATCAAATTCATTAATAGACTTCTTATAGTATGTTTCAACAAATATTTGAAACATTATTATGTAGACCCCTTTTAATATGTATAACAAATATGTCAATTAATAACAGACCCCATATAGTATGTTGATCAAATGTGTATCAGTTAATGAATAGACCAATTATATAGCATGGTTCAACAAATGTGTGGGTTGTTAATGAATGGACCCCCTTATAATATGCTTTAAAATATGTGTTATTAAAGAATAGACTTCTTATATTATGTTTCAATAATTTGTTATTATTGAATAGACTCCTTATAGTATGTTTCAATAAACATGTTTGTTATTAATGAAAAGACTGCTTAATACAATATGTTTCAACACACCTGTGTGATATTAATGAATAGACTCCTTATAGTGCATTTCAATAACTGTGTCATATTAATGAACAGACTCCTTATAGAATGTTTCAACAAATGCGTGTGATGTTAATGAATATAGTCCTTATAGTGTATTTCAATAAGTGTGTCACATTCATGAATGGACTTTTCATAGTATGTTACAACAAATGTGTGTAATTTCATTTTACAATGAATAATATAGGTTATCTTTTTAATCTGCACAGCAGCAACAGTGTGTTATAACAATCAAACTACACTGTGTGCATTAGCTGACACATTACCACCAAAACGTACATTTCCACTACTGTACAAAACCGGCAAGTGCAGTTACAAAATAGTTATAAGAACTAGATAATCAAGGCATCTAACTGCTGAGCTGCAAAAAGTCAATTAGTCAGTAATTGAATATAGTAGTTGATGTAGGTGCTTACCTGATCAGATTGAATTCTGTGAATATTAATGCATTTTACAGGTTTGATTACACTTATCATAAATAGATTGTTTCCTTTTAATACTCGCTTTCACAAATTTTAAGGGTGATTTATTAAATTTAATTGCACAATCTCATGCTCTAGTGAAAACAGTGTAAATAGGTTTTCTTTGTAAGTAAGCTGCCATTTCCTTTTTATTTCTCATTGAAATTTACACTGAAAAATTATAGATCATTTATAAATGGTACAAAAATAAAAATCAAAGTGAACTTATAAACTAATAGTGTAAAAAAGAAAAAATACCTGGGCTTCCAAAGCCACCATGTTTCTGCATGAAGTCAAAGAAAGCTGACATAATATGACACAAACATGCAATTAATGTCCTCTCAGGGGCTGCTAACATTTCAAATGCAATGTGTCTCTCAATAAATTTAAGGCCCTTGTCTATACTGTAGTCGAACAATGCCTGCAGATGGCGCTTTCCACTGTCTGGCATGTCTCGTGGCAGTTTCTGAATCCAAGTTTTGACAGCTGGTCGCCAGCCAAGGTCTACTGGATCCTGAAAAATAAATCTAAGTCTAAGCAATAACTAATGAAAAAAAATTAAATCAAAATCAAAATGTTGCGATCTCTACTAAATATTGTTCTCTATTTTCATAGATTTATCATGAAATAAAGTATATTCAAAAAATAATATATTTACATGCCAATGGTTCCTGGATGAACTTGGAACAGATGGATTATCCATTTCAGACATCAAGCACAAGCCAATGGACAGAGAGATAGATAGCTAGATTTATACAAATATAAATCTAATATACTTTCTTGAACATGCATGCATTCATCCATTTATACCTTTATCAGTATATGCCTACTCAACTACCTACCTACTCACCTACCTACCTACTCATCTACCTACCTACTCACCTACACATGTATACATGGTGGACAAGTGGAAGGCATGCTTTCCATATCATGATGTGTCAAACTAAACCATTCTTTTGTTCTACTTTATGGTCATGTCTAAACAAATCATAATTTTCACTAATCATATTAAAAAAATCACACCAACCACCTCAATATATGTCCATAACATGTAATATCTTTAAATGGTCTTGCTTTCATGTAAACCTGTCCTTGGGGCAGCTTATATAGCTAAGTATACAGCAAACTGACAATACAAGCTTCTTATAGTGCAATGAATTAATTATAAAATATATAAGTGAAAAAAATATCTAATTCATTTTTGAAGTACAGGAAATGAAAATAACCAAGCAAAGCTAGCAACCTTTTTGAGAGGTACACATCTACAGTAAGGCCAAGCTGTCAAATAAACCAAATTACATCTGTTTATCATAACCAAAATAAAATTAATTACATTTTTACTACCACCTAAAATACAAACAGTCTGTTTAAAAAGAAACATGTGAGGACAACCTCAGAAATATGTTTTCCTTTAAAAAGCTAACCTTCTGCAAAGAGTGAAACAGAATCTTAAATTGGCCTACAAAAGCTATGGTGATGTATTAAGCCCTTGAAGATTAATGTGGGAAAGTTCAATATGCTAATAGGCATCAGTAAAATTCAGAGTGAAACAACCCAATATGGTTTAGGTTATACCATCAATAATTCACAGAGTGGAACAACCCAATCTGGTTATACCATCAATAATTCAATGCATATTCAAGAAAACAAGTTCTTAAAACATCACTGCTTTGAATGAGACTGTTAAAGCCATCTTAATTGAGGATATCTGACAGGTATATGAAGAGCAGCAACATCTCTTTGAAAGTTGATTAATATTGTCCACATATAAAACACAAGACGCTTATTTCAGGAGTCAGAATATTGTTCAAGATTGATTCATTTTTTTAAAGCAAAATGTTTGACTTTGTAAAACACACCTGCAAGGGGAGCATTTCATTTTTTGCACATACTGAAAACACTGTTACTCATTGTCTGACATAGCAGCATGACCTGTTTGTAACATCAGGTCAGACATATTCAACACACTGAACATTCAGATTAGTTCACTTTATTATTATCCTAATCTTGTTAAAATCAATCCATGCTTTTTAGGATGACTTTAGCCATGAAACAGACTTAGTGAATGTCAGTAAATAAGCACACAATGAAGTTTACACAGCTGACTTGAATTGAAATCTGAAATAATGGTCTTGTGTTAATACCTATTATATGACAAATGAATTAATTACTGCTGTATTGCCTGTAGAGTCCGCATAAAGCATGAAAAAGTTTATGTCCTCCTTCCTCCAATGAAATGGTCAGTCCCTATGTTATATACATTTTCTTTATCCTCTTCTGACAAGCTTTTTTTGTGGTCAAACTGCATTAGAGTTCGGACAATACTATGTTATGGTCATCAAGAACAACTCAGTTTTGACCAGGATTTACTCAAAGAATCCAGGAGGAGAGTTTGAACAACATTATCATCCAAGTCTCTGATAAGTGTAAAGATGAATACAAATCACGACTTCATAATCTTCTAACTCAACAAATGAACTAATGAGAGTAGTAAAGACTACATCTATTTAATCCTATATTCCTCAATCCAATGAAAATTTTTCTAAAACTTGAATTTCCAATCAGCCTGTTTAGGCTTATATGAAAGTACAGCTTTTTCTCAATTGGATGACATTTTTTTTTGGCATCATGTGCACTGCCTCCTCCCCTCAAAACCCGTTCTTGAGTCTCAACCCTCCCAATGTCCCAGCCAATGTCTGAGCATATAACAAGTATGGGTAGTTAGGGACCAGAAAGACTAAATTCATATAACATTAAATTTTTTGGAAAATACCAGAACAGTACTCCCTTATTACAGTAATGCCCAAAGTCACTGAGTATACTGTCTTATAGGTAGACAACCTTTGGCTTAAGTATGATAATTCCTCATCGTAACACTATTTAAAGGAGTATACTGTCTTATATTGAGAATGCCTTACAATGAAGTCCATGATACAGCACTCCCTCATTAAAACACTGCCCAAAGGAGCTACTGAGAACATTGTCTTATACTGATACTGCCTTAAAATGTAGTCCATGATACATTATTCCCTCATTATAACACTGTCAAAAAGGAGTCACTGTGTAAACTGTCTTAAAGTAAGACTGCCTTACAAAAAAGTACATGATACATATACTTTCGTAGTCCCTTAATAAAATGGCATCCATGACCATATCCACCTTATGACAGGAACTGTGCTATAATGCAGAGTCTTTTAGTGAGGGAATGCTGTAGAATGATGAATAAATTGAAAACTTTAGCTACTGAACTCTCTGCATATTCTTACCATGTAGACCATAGCACATCTGCTTATTGTGGCAGGACTAGCCTGGGACAAATTGTCCACTTCAAAGATGAGACGCATGCCATTGGCCAGACCAATTCTCTCTCCACTAGCAAGGCATAGCACTTTAGAGTCGTCAAGTACAGTATTCAAGTTTTCAACCCAAAGTGTGTCTACAGGTCCATCCAAAACAAGCCAGCGCCATTCACTCATTGAGCCAGATTCATGGGAGTCCTTCTTTTCTCCAGCTTTGTCATGACTTGATATTCCACCAGGTACCATACTATGAGGATTTGTCTCCCCTGCCTCACTTACGTAGGTCATACTGCTCGGCTATTGTAAGAAAAGAATATATTGGATATACAAATACATAATGATCTTTTATGCTTGAAAAATTACTCATTCTTGCTTTAATATCTTGAAGTAGGATCAGTCTTATTCCAATTAGTGTTATTGGAAATACAAAGTGCACATTGTTAACATTCTTGGACTGGAAATTAATTTGGAATTATAGCAATATCACATGAGAGCGTTTTTGGATTGTATTATTGTGATTCATAAAATGACTGTTAGTACACTGTGACACTACACAGACACTGGCACACTAGCATATTCATGACTGCAGGCACAACAACACATTCAATATTGGAATTTAATTTGAATACCACTCAAATTCAGGTCAAACTTTATACATTTGGACATGTGATAAAACTTACAGGACTATTTGGGATTTATTACACAATACTATATGTTCTTTTTAAATTTTCACCTTGTATTTGAGAGATATAAATTTTTTGTGGAATTTTACAAAACTTGTTTGTTTTCACTCTTTCTGTTGCTCAGTTTAAGACAACCGAGTCATTATACAATTATTCATTTACAAATGACCATTTTAACAGACAAACAGATAAAAAAAATTTTTACAAATCACCAATTTCAATAGACTAATACATATATTATTTTATAAATCACCAGTTTCAATAGACAAATAAAAAATTGTTAATTTACAAATCACCAGTTTCAACAGACAAAGAAGCAATTGTTAATATACAAATCACCAGTTTCAATAGAGAAAAAAACAGTTGTTAATTTACAAATCACCAGATTCAATTGACAAAGAAGCGATGGTTAATTTACAAATCACCAGTTTCAATAACAAAAAAGCAATTGTTAATTTGGTGGCACTCACCAGTTATTATGTACTTTTGAGAGAGTGATGTATGTAAGGTGAAGTTGTTTGCATTTTAAACATGCACAGTGCAGAGAATGTTGGCATACCTATATACTACTTTCATGTAATGTGGATGAAATTTCTTTGGATATTGTACTTTTGGAAATTTTAAATGATCTTGGGACTCTGCTAACTAAAATGACTGCTCCCTTGTGCTCCAAAAATCAACCTAAATTTGTCTAAAGTACACTATTCTTGGCAGCTATTAAAATATGGAAAATGAATTTTGCCAAACTAGATAATACCAGCTTCTAAAAGTGCAATGACTGAATTACCAAATACATAAAATGTAAAAAAAGTTATCGGCTCTTTTTTTTACAATTTACCTCTGAAGTTCGAGAAGTGAAAATGAGCAAGTAGAGCTAGCACGTTTTTGAAAGGTGCACATCTGGAGTAAGGCCAAGCTGTATATTCTCTAACCCATATTACACCCATCAATCATACATCAAAATAAAGGGAATTAAAGGTTCTTTGAACAACACCTAAGATATACAAAGTCTCTTTTAAATAACCAGTATAACTAGTGAGGCAACCCAGGGAAACTCTTTTTCTTTAAAAATTTAACCCTATGCTAAATACGAAACTGTAGAGCGCCACCTTAAAAACAAATATAAACATTTATGAAATTATTTTTCTTATTTTCATATTATTATGTATGATGTTCTGAGTAAAATGGTACATTAACAATGATTTTATTCATGAAAATAAGCTAATTATGCTTATTTTTGCTCTATCATACATAATTTGATATGAGGCATGTTTGGGTGAGTAGTGACCTTCATTATGGGGAAATTAGAAGTCTTAGAATATATAAATAAAGTCAACTTAAATTGAAAAATGTTGCATTAAGTAAAAGAAATCCATAGTGAAAATGTTTTATTTCATTTATTTGCAATGAAATTAAAAAATAAATGATAACAAAGCAAATTTGCTTTCTTCCATATCAAAGAATTAGTTAATATTTACCCTTTGACCTTTATGAACCTCACCTGTTATATCCCTTTTATAACTGTAAAATTTATTGTTGACATCTCAGGAATAAATATGGCTAGTTTCATGTTCCTGTCTATCAGCATAACACTGGTTGCTATGTTGACAAAATGCAATGCGCATTTTTAAAATAGTTCACTTTTTATCATAAGGAGGGGGGGCTGTACCAGTTTAAGACTCTGACTCTAATAAATGCTGTTCTGAGGGGGAAAATACATGACAATTATTACAAAGGACTGTTTTGATGCTTGCGACTTAAATATTTCAGTCGTACAATCAAAATTAAATCATACAATAATAATACCTATATTCTCTTTATGGTGGCGCTCACCAGTTATTATGTACTTTTGAGAGAGTGATGTATGTAAGGTGAAGTTGTTTGCATTTTAAACATGCACAGCGCAGAGAATGTTGGCATACCTATATACTACTTTCATGTAATGTGGATGAAATTTCTTTGGATATTGTACTTTTGGAAATTTTAAATGATCTTGGGACTCTGCTAACTAAAATGACTGCTCCCTTGTGCTCCAAAAATCAACCTAAATTTGTCTAAAGTACACTATTCTTGGCAGCTATTAAAATATGGAAAATGAATTTTGCCAAACTAGATAATACCAGCTTCTAAAAGTGCAATGACTGAATTACCAAATACATAAAATGTAAAAAAGTTATCGGCTCTTTTTTTTACAATTTACCTCTGAAGTTCGAGAAGTGAAAATGAGCAAGTAGAGCTAGCACGTTTTTGAAAGGTGCACATCTGGAGTAAGGCCAAGCTGTATATTCTCTAACCCATATTACACCCATCAATCATACATCAAAATAAAGGGAATTAAAGGTTCTTTGAACAACACCTAAGATATACAAAGTCTCTTTTAAATAACCAGTATAACTAGTGAGGCAACCCAGGGAAACTCTTTTTCTTTAAAAATTTAACCCTATGCTAAATACAAAACTGTAGAGCGCCACCTTTACAAATGACCATTTCAATAGACACAATGACAATTTCTTATTTACAAATCATCAGTTTCAAAAAAAAAAAAGCTACTGTTTATTTACAAATGACCATTTCAAAAGACACAAAGACAATTTCTTATTTACAAATCACCAGTTTCAATATACAAATAAGCAATTGTTAATTTATAAATGACCATTTCAATAGACAAATAAACAAATTCTTATTTACTAATCACCAGTTTCAAGGGACAAATAAGCAACTGTTAATTTACAAATCACCAGTTTCTGAAGACAAAAAGGCAACTGTTAATTTGCAAATCACCAGTTTCAATAGGCAAATAGACAATCATTTATTTACAAATCACAAGTTTCAATAGACAAATATTTAATTGTAAATTTACAAATCACCAGTTTCAATAGATAAATAGGCAATTGTAAATTTACAAATCACCAGTTTCAATAGACAAATAAGAAATTTGTCAATTTATAAATCACCAGTTTCAATAGACAAATAGACAATTATTAATTTACAAATCACCAGTTTCAATAAATAAATAGGCATTTTTTTAACTACAAATGCCCTGAAAGTGATCAAAAGTAGAATTAATTTGTATATGCTTATAAAAAAATGGATTTTTTAGATTGGTAAAGATACTCAGCTTATCATGAAAACTTGACTCTTTAGCTTAATACTGATGATAGTTTTGAGTGTCCAAAATTTTTAGCAAATAAAGTTGCTGACAGAACATAGCAGTGGTTGGCTAGTGACAAATACCAAATGTAAGAATAAGTTATGCCCATTTTGAATGAAGTGCTCATATAAAACTTAAGATAAAGAAAACTGCTCATCATACCAATAATTTTTTCAATTTGTGTTTCAACATAGTTCACAGTGTGACCATGTTTAACCCAGAATTGTATTTTAATGAAGAGTGCTATAATAATAAAGTCGAGCTGTCTATAAAAATTTACCATTTCACAAGTAAAACATAGATAAAATCATTCAAAAACCTTTAGACAATATACTGAAATAAGATAAACCAACAAAAGTAAAGAAAAATAATTAGACTAATAAAGGTACTGAAAGTTTATTCTAGAATTATTGTATTTCACATGCAAATTTTACATGGAATTTTAACTTCTGGCAGTGACTAATTTCTGATGATTGAGTCACTGTCATCTGACAGCATGTTGTCATAAAATGCATAATGATAACAAACTGCCAGATATGTCCCTTGTCTGCCACCATTTTCAACCAATCGAACATTGTTTTACAGTTGCAGATGTGTCCAAATCAAGTACTTGACAGAAAGTGAGAAAGCTTGCTACACACACACACACACATAAATGTACTATGAGACTGAAATATTTGAAAATGTCATTTGGTCAAAAAAGTTTATTGCTAAAGCCCCTCATTCATCACCCATTTTTTTGGTAACCACTTACAACATACAAGTTTCTAAATAATTTATGACAAAAAAAACAACAAAAGATTACAGTATTTACAAATGTAGATTAGTATAGCAATTTTACTCCAGAACCAGCCATTTATTAAACAAATTCTTGTAATAATTCAACAAGACACTCAACAAGTTCACTTTTAAAGTTGCCCCTTCCATCATACAGTTTATGGAAACACTGCACAAAATGATTCAAACTAAAGCAAACTGGCCACTCCATAACACAACGTTTGGTAAACACTGCACACATTATTCAAACAAATGCATACTGTCCACTCTATCACACAATTCTGGAAAACACTGCTCAAAAAACTTAAAAAAACAAAGGTAACTTCATGCAAACAGTAACATAATTCTAGTCTCGCTTGCAAAAGTGACGGTAACATAGGCAGTTGCTGCAGAATCACACTGAGATAACTACTGTCTTCAATTTTTAAAAAAATTTTTTTATTAATGCATCCCTTGTGTCTGCTTATGCAAGCGATGCACTGAATTTCATGAACAGCTGTAGAACTAGGACTCACCTCATTTAAGTGGGGTAACCCTGACTCATCCTCCAAGGGCTAAATTACGATGGAACAAAAACAGTTTACAACAAAATTACTATAGATTCTCTTGGCATATAATACAGCCAGTATTTTCCACAGGTGACATTTGGCAAATTTTATAAAAAGGAAATAAAACAGAAATTTTTTTTTTGCTGCTTATGATTTAGCAGTTGTAAATCTTATCATACTTCAACAATTTAAGTGGTAAATTTGATCATGTTATTTTGAAACCACTGAATTGGTAACAGTCCTCCATTACTACATATTCTAGCTATATGGTATATTATTTACTGAAATATCAGCACTGAGTGTGACTTGTAGTAGCTGAAATAAATCAGCACTAAGTGTGACTTGTAGTAGCTGAAATAAATCAGCACTAAGTGTGACTTGAAGTAGCTGAAAAAATCAGCACTAAGTGTGACTTGTAGTAGCTGAAATAAATCAGCACTAAGTGTGACTTGTAGTAGCTGAAATAAATCAGCACTAAGTGTGACTTGAAGTAGCTGAAAAAATCAGCACTAAGTGTGACTTGAAGTAGCTGAAAAAATCAGCACTAAGTGTGACTTGAAGTAGCTGAAAAAATCAGCACTAAGTGTGACTTGAAGTAGCTGAAAAAATCAGCACTAAGTGTGACTTGAAGTAGCTGAAATATCAGTGATGAGTGTGAAATGTAGAAGCATTAGCTGAAATATCAGCATCTCGTGAGACATGTAGTGGCTGAAATGAGAGAATATGCTTTTTGGTACTAATGAGAAAAGAAATCAAACTGTCCAAAGTTTTTCATTTATATCCAAAGTAAACTATCCAAAGTGTAATGACAGATATTGATTACTTGGGAAATAATGGTTAATTAACTCACTTGGTTATAATTTAAGATTGTAAATATAAAAAAGAAAATATTTACTACCAAAAAGGTTATGAAAATTAGTAATATAAAATGTTGGGATGTTTGGGTATGTTTCTCCCTAAAATTTGTCTTTGCTAAAAAGAAAAACATTTATCATAATACTCTAATTGAAATTAATACATGAGTACTAAATAATCCTTTGAGGTGATTTGTATACATGTATATATAAATGTTCTTGTCTAGCTCTCAATTATTTCCTGTAGGGGGACATAAAATACTTACTCGTGTGAAGTCTGTCATGTTAGTGACTCCAGAGTTTGGTCGAGTAACATCCTCTACTTGAAAAGATGTCTGTCCAAGTTCCTTGGTGAACTTCCGAGTAGCAGTTGCAATCAGACCATCTGTCCATTCGAATGTGTTAGGATCTGTTGCCCCATATAACTCTCCCAATTTGACACACTTGGGGTTTATGGTGAACACCTCAACATGGCCTTTCTTGGCACGATTATGCTGTAAAATAATACAGCATTTCATACAAACTGAAATTTTGTACCTGCCAAATCCACCTTAAAACCATACATATGAGTTATATATAACATATTTTCTGAGTTGTTTATGGACTTTTTACAAGATTAACCACCAGTCTGACTGAAATTTGGTACTTCTTAATCCAAATTAAAACAAATGTGTGAAAAATTTTGTGGTATTTTCAAATAACAGCACAATATCCAGATCAATGTAGGTACAAAGTGCCTTTAAGAAAAGGTGTACTGTCAGTAGCACATCGTATTCCTGCTCATGTTTGATAGCCCTCTATTTAGAGTACTGTCAACGGTACATAATATGCATGCTCATGTTTAATAGTCCTCTATGTAGTCAACTGTCAATGGTATATTATATGCCTGCTAATGTTTAATAGTCCACTATGTCAATGGTACATTATATGCCTGCTGTTACGTATCGGCTCAAAGTAACATAAAAGAAAGAGTGAAGACAACAAGCTTTGTAAATTTTAACAAAATTAATTTATTTTCCTATAAAACATGAACAAATGAAAATATGTTAAACAAGACTTATGGTGTACCGAAATGATCCAAATTGCTTGTTCAAAATAGAAACATAAGTCCTGTAAAAAGTTCTAAACACAGTCTGAAATTCAACTCTGTCCAAAATAGCGGATGACCACGTCAGACGAAGGCTAACAGAAAATTCCAGAATTTACACAATAATGCACAGTGTGTTGTTCCATTCCAATTTAGAATATTTTCTGGAAAATGTCTTTGTCCAAATCAGTAATGTTGTTCTCCAGGAAAACAATTATTCAGAAAAACGAAGTAAAATTAGCTCTTCTAATAAGACACATTGTTCTACGTAGACATATGAACATACAACTTCTTCTAGCACAAAAAATACTTTTTTTAAGGTAATAGAAGTTGTGTAGCTCTAAGATGTTACAATAAACTCCAACTGACTTTACAACTTTATGACTGTGTATGACTCTCTACTACGACTTACAAAATACCTCAACATATAAATGAAGCTAATACGTTGTTTGAATTACACGCACATAGGATGCATGCAATTTCACAATAATTCTGGACATTAGGAAAGCCTGACCAAGTATCAGCCAATCGTTTTCATAGCTATTCCTGAATGTTTACTTGTAATGAATTTGTCATCATACACAGCACGCGCTCACATGAGTCACATTTACGACTTAAGTAAACACGATGTTTTTCAACAACATATTAGACTGATATTAATATAATCATATTAATAATTACATTTAATGAAAAAAATGAAAAAAAAAAGATTTATACAAAATTCATTCCTTAACATATACACACTTAAACTACAGGGTTGTAACACTGCTCATGTTTAATACTCCACTATGTAGAGTACTGTCAAAGGTACGTTATATGTTTTCTCACATCTAATAGTCCTTTATGAAGAGTACTGTGAATGGCACATTTTATGTAGAACTTCATCCTACATGAATATACTGTTTGGGAAAAGAAATTCTACTTGAAATTGTATGTATTTTAATTAGGCATGGTATTCTGTCTTATGTACAGGATGGCCAGCATATGGAATCTGTCCATCCAGTACATGCATTTTTAGACTCTAAATCACTCACCATACCTCCATCAACTACTTCCCAACTCCATCAATCTGATACACTTCATAACTTTAAAAATTACTGTCATCATCACTTTCATCAGTCAGTACTGTCTGAACAAAACTGATCTGAAGATGAACCACACTGGGAATAAGTCTTTTGGGGTTTTCTAAATAGCCCATATCTTAAATACACATTTGTTTCAAACTTCTCTGATGCAAGGTTCAAACTATGACATAATGCTCGTTCCTGGGTACAATGTGGCAATCAAATTTAGTTGAACAACCATTCATGTACAGCTGAAAAACCCAGATGTGTAAACAGTAAGCAGTTGCCTATGTCACAAGAAGCACTTTAAGGGTGACAGGTCAAACAAAAATCGTATACTGTACCAAGTACATTATCATGTGTAAGACTTTCAACTAATTTACTAGAGTTCTTCTGTGACACTGCTCTCTAAGTGAACTAATTCATACAAAATTTTGTATGATTTGCACAACTGCACACTCTGGGAGTATCTATGAAAGTCTTCAACTATGACATAGTTCCCGTATCTCAATAAGTCTACGACTAGGCCAAGGTGCCACTTTTATAATAAGTCTACTGCCAGACCACAGTGCATCTTTCTTGATAAATCTACCACTAGGTCAGGGTACCTTTCTACTATTAGGCCACTGTGCCACAATCTTGACATGTCTATGGTGCTTCCCTCTTGACAAGAACACAGCTGCCAGCCCTGGGGTACAAAAATACTGACTGCTTATGACAAAAAAACTGATTTTCAGGAACAAATACTGATTTTTTGAATATGAATGCATAAAGAACCTTGTACAACATCTACAACTATCTGTAAAGTAGGACAGTACCTTCCTTAATTATTTAATTTCAAAGATGCATGTATTGCACCCTGTTCCCATTTAGAAGGTGCAAGAGTGCTACACACAATCAGGCACAGGCTAAAGTCCATTTTTTTTTGTTTTCAATCATTATCAATTCCAAAATACAATCTTTTATTGATGATCTGAATTCTGTGTGATTTTCTTACTGTACTGTTTTTGTTTCTTCACAGGAGTAATCCTTTGTGATCTTATTGTCAGGAAGATGAGTGTGAAACAAATTGCCAGCAACACCAGTAATTGAAAGATGAAGGCTCATTTTTAAAAGACATTTAATAAACCAAATTTTGATTGAATCAAGGTTATCTCAGGTTTTTATATGTCATAAGTTTAGGTCGAGTTGTGCATGATGAAGCAGCAAGCAGATGTTTATTAGTTTTTTCATGCTTTTGTATTTCATGGGTGCCTCCATGCCCAAAAATAAAATCACATTACACAATTTGCAAAATGTAAAGTTTTCTCCTTTACTAGATGGTTTCATAAATCTAAACAAAGCAGCACAAGTGTCTTCCAGTTCTACTTTATTGTCTTTCCTGGAGAAAATTCTGAATATTCTGCTTTCATATTCAGCAAGATTAGTAGTTGAATATCATGAAGATGAGATACAGTGATAGCAGTAATTGTTTGCAAAATCCAATATGGAGGATAAAGACAGGCATGGTAGCCTTCATTTTGAATGCACCAATCATATTGAGGAACTGTATTCCTATATACATGCAATACATTTCTATTAGAATGGAACCAATTGCTCATCCCAAACTGAAAATTGCAAGGAAATTTTTATTATTGTTTTAAATTATAAAACTTTTTACAAAAAAAATGTACACCCATATTCAGGTCCAAAATATGGGACAAATATGGAAAAAACAGGACACTTGGCAGCTAAGAATGAATATAATTAGGCCATGATGTATTTCTTTTGATAAGCCTACCACTATAATATGCTGCCTCTTTCTTGACAATCCTACCATCTTACCACAAGGCCATGGAGCCAATCTCTTAATAAGCCCAACACTAGGACATGGTGTTTCTATCTTGACAAGCCTACTCTTACGCCATATTGCCTCTATTTTAATAAACCTACCATTAGACCATGGTCACTCTCTTTTTACATGTCTACCATTAGACAATGGTCACTCTCTTTTTACATGTCTACCATTAGACCATGGTCACTCTCTCTTTTGATAACCACCACAAGACCATGATGCTTTTGATGACAAGCCTACAACTAGGCCATGATGCTTCTTGCTGGACAAGTCTACCACTGGGTAATGACAACTCACTCTTGACATGTCTACCACTGGGCAATGACAACTCTCTCTTGACATGTCTACCACTGGGTAATGACAACTCTCTCTTGACAAGTCTACCACTGGGCAATGACAACTCTCTCTTGACATGTCTACCACCAGGCTACAGAGCCTCTCTTGAATAAGTGAACCATTTTGCCTTGATGTTGCTATCAATAAGTCTTGCTCTAGACCATGGTGACTTTGTCCTGGCAATTATGTCACTGAGGCATGGTGCATCTCTTGACAAGCCTGCCTACAACTAGGCAATGATACCTATCTCTTGAAGTGTCTACCACAAGGCCATGGTGCCTCTCTATTATCCAATCTACCACAAGGCCACAAAGCCTCTCCCTTGACCAGCCTACCAAAAACTTTACCTAAAGACTTACCACATACTGATGATGTTTCTTTCCTCCCTCTTCTGCTGTATGATCCTGTGGTTGAATTGTAGGCATCAAAATGAGGGCCTTCTGTAGGATGTTTCTGACAGTCGACTTGCCTCCACCTGTGGGCCCCACCAGCATGACACCATGTCGTACCAGGATCTGCTTGTAAAATTGCTTCACTTTCTCTATCTGGTTTGGCCATATCTGCAGATTTTGATCCCGAACTGCCATGTTAACAGCTCTCTACAAGAAAAGCAAGAATAACTTTAACTCAAATGTTACACATAATTTTTAAATACAGTAAAATTCCTTTTAAATTTCATGTCAAGAAAGGAATCTTACAGAATCCACATATGAAAATCTTATAGTGAAAACTGTATGATCAAGAATAAACAGAACAAAATAAATCATGCCAAATTGGACAGATAGCTAGATTTTTCTTTCAAGGTGCAAATGCATCCTTCGATTTCTTCAGAAATTTACTGAGCAAGATCAGAGTCCAGGAAAGTTTTATGACAGACACATCTAGAATGTAATACTCATTTTTTAAAGAGGCTAAAACAGCATATTTTGTGCTAATAATGGAAAAGGGTTAAGAACACACAGGCGTTAGTTCAGACAGTTTCCACTGCATAACTATTTTGTCCATTGTGAACAAAAGACACCCATTTTTATGTTAGATCTACAGTAAAACTTTTCTCAGCAAACACCTCTGTATTGAGGCCTTTTGCTCTTTATTCTGTTTTCTTAAGTCTACCTATAAATTTTGTCTAATCAATTGTTATATACATTTAATTTAATTATTTGTTAGTTTTAATTTTTTATTTCATTACATAATATTGTAATGTAACATTGTTTGCTGGACTTGACCATGTCCAAAACTGAGTTCATTTCTTCATGGCCTGACTGACATTTTTTAAAACTTTTTTTTTTCATTTATGTAAACAACTAATAATAGCTTCATTATTCTCTATGTGTATGAGCTTATTATCAGGATTATTATTCAGGTAAACAAGGTGTAAATATGTTGATCAGGGTCAGGGTGTTGGAGATTCCTAAGTGAATTTTGTTGGCTATTGTGTTGTAAATAAACAAAGCTAATTAGATCATTCTAAAAGGTTATTTTCCATCAGATTCTTTTTAGAAAATGCTAACTGTGTATTAATCTGTGACCAGATTGGGTTGAATTTTATTTTCTTCAAATTATTGAATTCAAGTGACTATTTTCTCTGTAAATACTAAAGTGCTCTGATAAAATTCTTGGATACAGACATTCACTGAAATTTATACTGAATTCAAACCTGGAATAATATTTCTGTGATTCAACAAGAGACTGTTGAAACATCAGTACTTCACAGGCTATAACAGACATGTCATCACCTTCAGTTCTGGATCTCATTGGGACTTGAAAAGAATTTTATTCAGGAATTTGTTTTACTAGGACTTATGTTCTTTATTCTTGGATTATTTTTGGATTCAATTCACAACACTGTAAATTCTTTTTTTCTCATTTCTCACTTTGTAATCAGGAAAAAATAAATTATTTGTTAACTTTTACAAAGCTTGTTATCTTCACTCTTTTCTGTTACTTATTTTAAGAGCACAGATTTGTAACAGAATCTTGATTAAAATTTAATTAAACATCATCATGGGCAAAAGGGAAAGCAATGCATGGTTACATACATGTATCAGTGAAAGAAAAACTTCCATGAGATTCATCCACATATATAATACATGTGAAAATGGAACAAAACTGAAATATACTGCCTTTTATAAATAGGTTTCACTCAACAATAAGAGTTTCCATCATTGAAATTTTTGGGAAGAACATGGACTCAGTTCATGGGAAAAAACATGGACTCTGACAAGTCAGTGTAAAAAGATGGACTCACTCTGATCATGGGTAAAACATGGACTCTGTCAAGTCATGGAAAAAACATGGACTCTATAAAGTATTTGTTCACCTGAGTGAAATTAATATTATGAAGATTGAGATACTACATTATTCTACATGAAATAAATCTGGTAATTTGATAATCAAGTGAATGGTTCCCAGTACATTATTCTACATGAAATAAATCTGGTAATTAGATATTCAAGTGAATGGTTCCCAGTACATTATTCTACATGAAATAAATCTGGTAATTTGATAATCAAGTGAATGGTTCCCAGTACATTATTCTACATGAAATAAATCTGGTAATTTGATATTCAAGTGAATGGTTCCCAGTACATTATTCTACATGAAATAAATCTGGTAATTTGATATTCAAGTGAATGGTTCCCAGTACATTATTCTACATGAAATAAATCTGGTAATTTGATATTCAAGTGAATGGTTCCCAGTACATTATTCTACATGAAATAAATCTGGTAATTTGATATTCAAGTGAATGGTTCCCATACATTATTCTACATGAAATAAATCTGGTAATTTGATATTCAAGTGAATGGTTCCCAGTACATTATTCTACATGAAATAAATCTGATAATTTGATATTCAAGTCAATGGTTCCCAGTACATTATTCTACATGAAATAAATCTTGTAATTTGATAATCAAGTGAATGGTTCCCAGTACATTATTCTACATGAAATAAATCTTGTAATTTGATAATCAAGTGAATGGTTCCCAGTACATTATTCTACATGAAATAAATCTGGTAATTTGATAATCAAGTGAATGGTTCTCATACAATATTCTACATGAAATAAATCTGGTAATTTGATATTCAAGTGAATGGTTCCCAGTACATTATTCTACATGAAATAAATCTGGTAATTTGATAATCAAGTGAATGGTTCCCAGTACATTATTCTACATGAAATAAATCTGGTAATTTGATATTCAAGTGAATGGTTCCCAGTACATTATTCTACATGAAATAAATTTGGTAATTTGATAATCAAGTGAATGTTTCCCAGTACATTATTCTACATGAAATAAATCTGGTAATTTGATATTCAAGTGAATGTTTCCCAGTACATTATTCTACATGAAATAAATCTGGTAATTTGATAATCAAGTGAATGGTTCCCATACAATATTCTACATGAAATAAATCTGGTAATTTGATATTCAAGTGAATGGTTCCCAGTACATTATTCTACATGAAATAAATCTGGTAATTTGATAATCAAGTGAATGGTTCCCAGTACATTATTCTACATGAAATAAATCTGGTAATTTGATAATCAAGTGAATGGTTCCCAGTACATTATTCTACATGAAATAAATCTTGTAATTTGATATTCAAGTGAATGGTTCCCAGTACATTATTCTACATGAAATAAATCTTGTAATTTTTGATAATCAAGTGAATGGTTTCCAATACATTATTCTACATGAAAAAAATCTTGTAATTTGATATTCAAGTGAATGGTTTCAGTACATTATTCTACATGAAATAAATCTTGTAATTTGATATTCAAGTGAATGGTTTCAGTACATTATTCTACATGAAATAAATCTTGTAATTTGATATTCAAGTGAATGGTTCCCAGTACATTATTCTACATGAAATAAATCTGGTAATTTGATATTCAAGTGAATGTTTCCCATACATTATTCTACATGAAATAAATCTGGTAATTTGATATTCAAGTGAATGGTTCCCAGTACATTATTCTACATGAAATAAATCTTGTAATTTGATATTCAAGTGAATGGTTTCCCATACATTATTCTACATTAAATAAATCTGGTAATTTGATAATCAAGTGAATGGTTCCCAGTACATTATTCTACATGAAATAAATCTTGTAATTTGATAATCAAGTGAATGGTTTCCAGTACATTATTCTACATGAAATAAATCTTGTAATTTGATATTCAAGTGAATGTTTCCCATACATTATTCTGCATGAAATAAATCTGGTAATTTGATAATCAAGTGAATGGTTCCCAGTACATTATTCTACATGAAATAAATCTTGTAATTTGATATTCAAGTGAATGGTTCCCAGTACATTATTCTACATGAAATAAATCTTGTAATTTTTGATAATCAAGTGAATGGTTTCCAATACATTATTCTACATGAAAAAAATCTTGTAATTTGATATTCAAGTGAATGGTTTCAGTACATTATTCTACATGAAATAAATCTTGTAATTTGATATTCAAGTGAATGGTTTCAGTACATTATTCTACATGAAATAAATCTTGTAATTTGATATTCAAGTGAATGGTTTCAGTACATTATTCTACATGAAATAAATCTTGTAATTTGATAATCAAGTGAATGGTTCCCAGTACATTATTCTACATGAAATAAATCTGGAAATTTGAGATTCAAGTGAATGGTTCCCAAAATATTATTCTACACGAAATAAATCCAGGAAATTGATATTCAAGGAAATGTTTTCCATACATTATTCTACATGAAATAAATCTGGTAATTTGATATTCAAGTGAATGGTTCCCAGTACATTATTCTACATGAAATAAATCTGGTAATTTGATATTCAAGTGAATGGTTCCCAGTACATTATTCTACATGAAATAAATCTTGTAATTTGATATTCAAGTGAATGGTTCCCAGTACATTATTCTACATTAAATAAATCCAGAAAATTGATATTCAGGTGAATGGTTCCCAGTACATTTTCTACATGAAATAAATCTGGTAATTTGATAATCAGGTGAATGGTTCCCAGTACATTATTCTACATGAAATAAATCTGGTAATTTGATATTCAATTATACATCTCAGTACATTATTCTACATGAAATAAATCTGGCAATTTTATATCAGTTTTGCAAATTAGACAGATTAAATGGCCATCACAAATCGCAACTAACAGATAAAAGCCAAAACAAAATCTACTATAGTAAGGAAATCTAGCCATAAATCTTGATTCCTGCAAATTCTGGCCATTACACTATGTACAATGTTACCTCAAGCACACCATGTGAAACATCTGGGGGTGACATTCCTGGAAAAAGGTCTGCCAAGATGCTCTCAAACAGAGGCACATCCTCAGCCAGGAATTTGGGCATGTTCGCATCTTTCAGGGAATGGATCAGGATGTGTGCTTCATCTTTTTCTGTCAGCTCCACAATGCTGCTATCAGCCCTGATCAATTTTTATAAATGAAATAAAAATTTTAAGCAGCATTTGGAAAAGGGACTTGATGTGAAAAATAATCTGCTTAATAATGTCAACATAATTTAGATTGTCTGACTGCATATATAATACAATCCAGCATAATGATCTAGAGTGACTGTAGGCATTATGATCTGGCTTGACTACTGGTGTACTGATTTGGATGAATAATTGACACAATGAACTATAATGACTATTTGCATAATTATCTAGAGTGTCTAGTGTGATTATGATCTGGCTTGACTACTGGTGTACTGATTTGGATGAATAATTGACACAATGAACTATAATGACTATTTGCATAATTATCTAGAGTGTCTAGTGTGATTATGATCTGGCTTGACTACTGGTGTACTGATTTGGATGAATAATTGACATAATGAAATGCATCAACTATCGACATAATGATCTGAACCAACAAAGACTACTGTAAAAATAGTCTTGAAAGACCACCCCTTCTGCCAAGAGTCATGGTCTCTCAAAACAGGTGGTCTCATTACAAGTCTTAACACTTTAACCTAAATAGATCTGTACACTGCAAATATGGTCTCTCAAGACAGTTGGACTTTCAAAGTACCATACTTCACAACTATTTTCTGCTTACCAACTGATAGTTATACCTTATTTAATGTTTGACACTTGTGCACCATTACAAATATTTGTCTATCTTGACCTAGTACAATCCATTCAAATTGGGTTCAATGACAAGAATCACATGAAAATACATTTATATACTTAATTTCAAATCAAATGACACATCTGTCAGGAAATTAATTCTGTCAGCTATGAGTGGATGAGACAAATTTCAAGTGTGGAGAAAAATGGGTCCTGACTAAAACAAGGATCAGTTGAAATTAAATTGTGTAAAATTCAATAGAAAAACAATACCATAGGGACCCTTATTTTCACACATTCAGTTTCAGTGGCATCTGGACTTTTCTTCTTGGATTGAATATCAATACCATTTGGACCCTGATTCCCACAACATTGTTTCAATACAATCTGGACCTTATTCTCATAACATTCAGTTTGAATGACATCTGGAACCTTATTCTAGCAAAAATTCAGTTTTAGTACGATCCAAACCTTTACTGTTACAATACTTTGTCTACAAAACTCAAACTCAAAATGCCATAAGTCAAGTTAGAACCTGAAAAAAATAAGATAAAAAAAACAGATAATGCATTATTGTGGTGAAACAAGCCTCATTTGAAATTAAAAAAAGATCAAAAGTTTTGCAATTAGAATAGGAATTTAAAATTTTGGTCAGATAGTTGAGTGACTACAAGGCCTTGTGTTCCTATGAAGTTGTAGTATTTTCTATCTCATCTAACCTTTGTTGAGCTGCCTGTCGGCCATGTCCTGCCATGACAAGAACCGATTTAATGGCTCTCATGCCGAAGTCATAGTGATCTTGCTGGGACAGCTGCCTACTGGCCAGTTGATACAGGTTGACAATTTTCCCTGAGAGAGACTTCGCAGCCCTGAATCCCTCGGAGAATAGCATGATCTCAGCAATGAGGGCATAATCTGGTACCATCATTGCCACCTGGCGGAAAAGATACTTCAAGTTATCTGGCAGCTCCACTCGTCCTGCATAGCTGTAGGAAAAATTGTAGTTTTTAATTATAGTTGTTACGATCTATGCAACACTTCCAAAAAATACAATAACTGACATTAACCTGCTTTTAACCTTTTAAGGTCACCTCTATACCATTGCAACACCAATGTGTGTGTGTGTGTGTGTGTGTGTGTGTGTGTGTGTGTGTGTGTGTGTGTGTGTGTGTGCGTGTGTGTGTGTGTGTGTGTTACAGTATTACCAGTATACTTCAGTGGTCGTACTTGCCAGTACTTATACCAGTACTTTGGTAGTTTCCATCAGTAATGAATATATGAAAATTCCAAACTAACCTCATTGTGAACTGAATGATATTAAAACATAAATTCATTTTTCATGACAAATTAATTCCAAGAAGTACATATTTTTTTTTAACAAAATGTAATTACCACAAATTAATTTCAAATATTACACAAATAATTATATTTACTCACCTTTCATGATGACATGTTTAACTCTTTTCATGTATGCAAACATGGTGGTCAAATGGAATGATGCGAAACATTTGGGCAAAATAAAAAAAAATGTTATTTCTTATTCCTTTACAAGAATGTTTTAAGATGTGAAAGACATTTATTACTTAAAAGGACTGAGAATCATCCAAGATTTTCAGAAGAGCAGCTCTTCTTTGCCTGAATTTTACATAATTTATCCAGTCTAATAAATATTTTCATTTTGTTTGTTTTATATTTACTAGCCCAGTCTGATCAATATCCTGCACAGGTGTTGGCATCCACTCAAAGTTTCCCTGCTTCTTAAAAGTATTGCCAGTTTCAGTGCCAACAGTTGCCATTTTTATCAATAAGCTCCCTGTCTTTGAAAGCATGTCAACTATAGTGTAAGCTGAATAATGCCACTTAAATTAGATGGTGTAGATGACAAAACTATAGTGTAAGCTGAATCATGCCACTTAAATTATAGTGTGTAGTTGACAAAACTATAGTGTAGGCTGAATCATGCCACTTAAATTAGAGTGTGTAGTTGACAAAACTATAGTGCAAGCTGAATCATGCCACTTAAATTAGAGTGTGTAGTTGAAAAAACTATGCAACAATTAACATAATTCATCAAATTTGTCTACTATATTTTACAGTACTGTTCTGCAGTTTTATCATATAAAATCAGTACTTTGCATCCTGCAAATACAGAATATTAAATGAATGCCTATTTGGAATGTAATTTATGAAACAAATTAAATAATTTGAACCTATTGGTCACTAGAACCAGCAAAAATATGAATTAATTGCATTTTTAATGAAGTTCATTTCAAATGAGCACTAATGTAAAATCTTTTATTTTCTAATACCATTATTTTGTACAGTCAATTGCATAAATGTACATAGGCAAAACAAAATACTTCTAAATCAAATATTGACCATTTCACTGGGATGAGATACATGTATGTAGAACATTAAATTCATTGTTTGGTAATTTTATAAGCAGAATCATGCATTCAATTTTAATACAGTAAATTCAGAACTTCATGTAAAAAAAATTAAACAACCTGAGTGAAACTCAAGTGATCATCAATAATTCTTGTTTACTTGATAGACTTACATTAGGGGAGCTATTATATCTCAATGGCTTTGTATGAGACTCTTAATCCAAGGGTTGCTTGATTGAAACCTTCCCAGGCCAGTCCTTAGTGTGGCCTTGGGAATGGCACATAGTCCTTGGCAAGAAACAGTCAATAAAGTGTTGGAAGTGACATGAATCCAACAGAAACAAAATTGTTGACTTACGTTGGATTCATGGTGATGAAGTATCCACACGTCATGTTCAGTTTGATGTCCCTTCCCTCAAATATAAATCTGAGAGTGTTGGAATCCTTGGCGGCCTTGATGGTATGAATTTGCTGTGCCACTACTGACAAAACCTCCACATCAATTCGGTTGAATTCATCAAAGCAGCACCAGCTCCCTGACTGGGCCAATCCTGAGAAAAACTTCCCAAGAGTCTTGTAATCCAGCCCTTCTGAGCAGTTGAACACCACACATTGTTTGCCCATTGCCTAAAGAATGAATTATAAACAACTGAAAATAATTGGTCAAAATTAATGCGAATTCCAACATTTCACTGAATACTAAATATTACAATCTAGGAAATTAACAAAACTTTGGATGTACCAAACATTGGATGTACAATTTTATAAAATTATATATTAGTGCCCAAAATGTCAGTTTTGCCTACCTTTGCCAAGTCTTTAACTGTCTCAGTTTTTCCTGTACCAGCAGGCCCTGCTGGGGAGCCACCCAGATGCAGATGTAAGGCCCCTGTAAGGGTCAGGTAACACCTGTCTGTGAGAGGTGTGATGACAAGTCGAGAGGAGCAACCAAGGTACTCATAGCCATACTGAAATGAGGCATTACTCTGTAACACCTGACAGTTGTTAGTGTACTCATCCCATTCATATCGCAACTGCCTGAAATTGAAGAAATATTATATTATTAAAAATATGGTTTGTGATACACTTCTCTAAATATCCAGATTCAGGACAACATTTTGATTTGCTATAGAAGTAGAGGCAGTCAAGCCAATCTATAGGTCACTAATAAAGGAATATTGAAATTGTGAAAAATATAAGTACAATATTTAACTTTCTTTAAAAATATAACATATGATGTTTTGAAAATATATAAAAAAATTAAAGTTAAGATTAGATAATTTTTAAAAACTTATCACTAATCATGAACATTGTTTACTAAAATACAAACAGTAGAGACATCTGAAAACTCTGCAAAGACTTCACTGCAAAAAGTCACAAACAAAAATTATATTTTTGTGTGTACTAGTAGAATAAATGGCCTCCTCTATTGTATCCATCCCATATACATCTTTTTTGTTCATTATGCACCAAATTTAATGTCAGTACATATCAAATCAGGGACTTGTAAAACACAGTAAACCATTTATCACATGAATCTTGACATGTAGTTTTGAATCACACACAAGAAAATCTGGAGTAAGAGTATTTCCAAAGTAAATGAGTAATTCTAAAAAATATATATTTTACTCTGAAGGTAAATACAAATCAACTTGCCTGACTCCCAGGATACTTGTCTGTGGGCATGTACAAAATAATGAGAGAGAGAGAGACAGACAGAGACAGACAGTTGTCAGTATCTCAAGGTTTTTTAAGAACTTGAATGACCTGCTTATAACCAAAATAAGACCAGTCTGAGAAGGAAGGATATATGCAGATGATAAAAAAAAATCTCTAAAAATCCACTTCTTCTGCCAGGCAATTACTAAAAATATAGACATACTTTGAATAAGCTCTTCATCAGCAAGCTCTAAATATAAAAACATAAAAGCTTACAATATCAAAAATGTGAATTTTGTGTTCAAGTTTGTTCTCTGAAATTTATTCTGTGACCCTTGTACTACCAGTTATAAATAATTATAAATTGAGACCAGTCCACTTTCTCTCTCTCTCTCTCTCTCTCTCTCTCTCTCTCTCTCTCTCTCTCTCTCTCTCTCTCTCTCTCTCTCTCTCTCTCTCTCTTTCGTGTGTGTTTATTAGTATAGAAGATTGAATGTCAAGTGCTTGAATGGAATGATGGAAACAAAGGGAAAATAAACTTAAGTTAGAACGTATAGACCTTCAATGAATGAAGCTGACAATATTCTCTGCAACATTATAAAGAGAGGCAGTCCTGATTTGGCACACAACCAATTGGGCCAATGATTGGAAAATTCACCTCACCACAGGAAATTTTCAATCACCATTTCATGTTGGGCTAATGAACTTTCAACCCCAAGTAGGGTAGTTTAAGTGTTTAAGTAGAAGAAATTTGATTGTTTCATTGCATTGTTGACAAAAAATGGAGGAATAAGGCTACAGCTAATTTTATAAAGGAAAGTTAACTCAATTTATGGATGGCAGGGATACAAAACGAAGATAAAATAAGGTTCATATAAGCACAAAAACGGGGATGAAGTAGAGGATGATATGGAAAATAAACTGTACACCAGTCTGTATCAATGGTAAACTATCTTATTATTACTTACTTGGTCCACTCAAAGTCATCAACCTTCACTACTTTGTCCTTGATCATATCATCGACAATGTCCCTGTTATGGACGTTGATGGTCAGAAGAGCCTCAATACTCATTCTTTGATATTCCAAGAGGTTTGGAACAGATACAAGTCCTGCCAACTTGTACAGGGAGTCCTTCATTCCCTCTCCAACCTTGATTAGGGATTTGGTAGGATCTGCTTGATCAAAGCATTTCGCAACATTTTTGTTGAACATAATTTGAACCTACAAGAAATTTGGAAAATAAGGTTAAGATTTCATTAAAACCTAGTATTATGCACCAAAGAACTTTACTTCAGTCCATTTGCCTAGTTCTCCATAGTGTATTTTTGCTAGTGAGAATTCCCATCCATACTAATATCAAGCCTAAATGGCTAACACAATGCTGTTTGGTTTCTAGGTGACAGCAAAGCCTTTAAAACAAGCACTATCACCTATACATGATTTCAATCGAATGTATTATCTTGGTGTTTACTTCTTTTTGATGTTGAAAATCAAAGTGAAACTGATGTGATCCATTGGCCCAATGCTATTTCCTCTGGGCACCTCGCTCATTTTATAAATGATAACTCTTTGCTTATATATATATATATATATATATATATATATATATATATATATATATATATATATATATATATATATATATATAAATAAACTAGTTTGAATTATAATAATTTGTCTTCTTCTCTATTATGATGTTATACTTTCATTCCCAGTATTTTGCAAATGCCTATCCCCCCAATGTACACACTAATGGCCATTTGTCTTTCCTCTCTTTTTTTGGAGTGTTTAATGCATTTTTCACTGCATGAATAAATCAACTAAATATAATATAATATAGATTAACTTAAATTTAACTTAAAATTTTTAATAATTTACATATGAATGAACCAAAAAAAATCTGAAAAATTAAATATATTTACCTAAACCAAATTCAGTTTTACAAGAAGAGTTTTAGAATGCTATACCACACTATATAAAGTCAGCTGACTCATGCCAGCTTTTACAAAGATTCTTAGTCAACATCTACAAAGACAATCATTTATATGATTGGTTTAATTCAGTACTACTACTTTTAACATTATTATCATGTACTCATCTATAATGTTTTACACTGCTACACTTAGTATGAATCCAGTATGTATGCATCCTTAAAACCTTGGGCATATTTTATTGTAGCAGTAGATTAATTATCTATTTTTTAAAAGCTATTAACTGTCTAAAGATACCTAATTTTATGAAAACTGTGCATTGCATGCACACATGCACACACACACACGCAGCTGTAGAAAGCTTCATGGAAAATTGGTCACCTGACAAATAAGCTGCTGTTTTAAATGCCGGTAAATCATTATTATTATTATTATTATTATTATTATTATTATTATTATTATTATTATTATTATTATAAAGAAAAATCAAATTATGGTAAATCACATACCACAGTAAGGACAACTTGGCCTGGATGTTTCAGTACCCAGTCTGCATGTTCCAGTCCCTGCCAGTCTGCAAGACCTAACTTCAGATGTCTGTAGAGAGAGGGATTGAAGAGAATATAAAACTAACAAGCTGCAATTGCACATTATTAGCATAAAATCACTGACCTTTGCAATATTTCTAGACTTACATATTTCCAAAATAAGATAGATGTCCATTTGACTGGGCATGTTCTAACAAACATTACTACCATGTCTGATTGAAATTGGCTCTGTTGTTCTATAGACTAGTTGAGAATATGTTTCCCACATGGCTGCAATATAAGCCACAACAAAACTAGGGCAGACAACCAGGGCAAAAGTTTGGTAGAACAGGTCTTAACAATCATTCCTATCAAGTTTCATTACAAACTAACATTCTGACTTCCAGGATAAGCTCAAATTCAACTCCGCTGTTCTAGAGAAGCTGAAAATAACAGTTCCAAATAGTTGGCAAAGGAGACACCTGGGCATAATTTTGGCAGGGAATGTCCAATAAAGATTTCTACCAAGTTTACTAAAAATTGGTTCTACTGTTCTGAAGCAGTTGAAAGTATGTTTTCAGCATGGTTTCATGAGAAGTCACATCAATGCAAACTGAAAGAATCTGGATACAAATCTGCTAAAATATGTCCTAAGATACATTCTTACCAAGTTTGATTGAAATTGTGCAAGGGAAGCCATCCTGAATATAATTTTGGTAGAACATGTCAAACAAACATTGTTATGAAGTTTAATCTAAATGGCTTCCTCATTAAGGAGAGGAATTCCAAAATATTTTCTGTCTGATTTCTAAGGAATTAACACAATCATCAAGGAAGGTGCTCCAGATGAAAGTTTAAAAGAGAATGTTTTAAGAAATATCAAGATTCATCAAAATCAGTTCAGCCATTCTAAAGAAGCAGCTGCTAATAGGTTCACTATTTTGGTTCCTCTGGATACCATGGCACTGTAAGCTAAGCTTTTATAAACAAAATTCTGCTAGTGCATTTAACAAGGAAGACACATACACACACACACACACACACACACACACACACACACACACACTTTTATCAACAAAATTACTAGTATTTCAACTGAATAGCTGGTGGACAAATTAAATGTATCATCATCAAAAATGTAATGTTTTAAAAAATATGATGTAATGACAAACTGAAAATGAGGGTGAAAGCCTTACTTTTTGACAGTCTCAAACATGCCAGACTCAACACCAGTTAACCATTCTTCAACAGCTGCCTTTGCTCGAACATTCCTACAATAAAAATTAGTTGATATATATTTATATTTTAGTAATATGACTTGAAAAATCAAATAGAAATGTGATCAAGGAACACAAATGTATCTCTGCAGTGACCTAAATTCAAAACCTAACTTGTCCCATGGATGGATGGGTGGAGAGATGGATGGATGGATGGATGGATGGATGGATGGATGGAAGGATGGATGGATTGATGGGTGGACAGATGGATGGATGGCTGGATAGACAGACAAGGCAACTCTATATACTAACTCCAAATCTGTGGAATGGCAGAAAATATTTGCTGAATATCCAGATACTTATTTACCACAGAACACGATAAACCTTAACTATTCAATACAGAAAGATTCTATAATTCTGAATTTGTGTCTGGATTTTAGACATTTTGGCCTGAGATCTAATGCAGACCAGTCTGAACTGCACAGACAGGTGAACCTTTGCAGAAAGTAGGATAAGTTTGAGATTGGGAATAATAAATGGCCAGAACAAGAAAATGATGGGTCCAATAAGCAAAAACAAACCTCCAACTTTTACCCTTCTGAATATGCACAATATCCAATGAAAAAAATGTTTCTAACACAATTAGGTATCAGGCTGAATGAAAATCTCTTGCTATTAGATGTATTTGGATGTATTCAGCCCCCAAAATGCATTTCCCACAAAAATGACAAAAATCTCCAGCAGTTAATGAGTAAATGAGAAACAACAGGAAAGAAAATAAAGCATTAAGCTGAAAACCCAATGTCAGAAACTCACCAATGTATCTTAATTGATATAAATTTCCTAAGTATGACTGAATACATTTGTTACCCATGTCTACTTGCTTATGACCATATTCTGTCATTTTATGAAAACTATTAGTTTTGTTTAAAAAAGAACTTCACTCGACTTGCTGGAACAATCCATATTATCCAAGAGAATAAGTTCATTTTGATATGCCTCTTTTCTGAGAGCCACTTCAGATTGACTGTTTGAAAGCACATTTATTCAGGTTTAGTTTCTTGGTTTTCATGGCATTTTAATGCCTTATTGATTATATAATGCTGAGGAAATGAAAGCACAGTTATCAAATTTATGTGAATGGTTGGCCACTTAATTGCATTTTTCTTCTCAAGTATGTAGAAGAAAATGTATTCTTAATTTAAGTTTGATAGATGATTTGCATTCTGAAAAAAGTACCTTTTAATTGATCACTTAATTTGTAAAATAACCTTAAATACTGTAGCGTACACTTAGTTAAGTTTTTAAGCATTAAGGATAAGAAAAGTCTTCTCAGCTTAACTATTTGATATAGTAGTTTAATGTCCAGGTGCTAACAACAAATTTATGGCAGTAAGAATTTTACTAGCTATCAATAATTTAGTAAAATCTAAACCTGGCAAAAATCAATTTTGTTTTTATCATATTAGGATATTAGAACTATCCAAGAATGAGGATTTGAATTTCTTGTGGACAAGTAGTTTTCAATAGGACCAATATTTACCTAGGCATTTGGATAACCTCGCCTTCTGCTGACATCATACTTCTGACTGTGGCAGGCTGCCTGGGTAGGTTTCGAATCTCCAAGGCCTTGATATTTCCAAAACATTTACCCAAATGTTGCTGAAAAAAAATAATATTAATAAAAAACTAATATTTCTGAAAAATCTCAGATGCTTAAAATGACAAATTCTAGCACATTCAATACTCCAAATCTTAGACTGGTAAGATGACTACAAATACCAGAATTTTCAATCTTAGACTGGTATGATGACTACAAATTCTAGTGCTTTCAATCATTGACTGGTAAGATGACTACAAATTTCAGCACTTTCATTCTTAGACTGGTAAGATGACTACACATTCAGGCACTTTCAATCTAAAGACTGGTATGATGGCTACAAATTCTAGTGCCTTCAATTATTGACTGGTATGTTGACTAAAAATTCCAGCACTTTCAATCTAATACTGGCAAGATGACTACAAATTCTAGCGCTTTCAACCATAGACTGGTAAGTTGACTACAAATTCCAGCACTTTCAATCTTAGACTGGTAAGTTGACTAAAAATTCCAGCACTTTCAATCTTAGACTGGTAAGTTGACTACAAATTCCAGCAATTTCAATCTTAGACTGGTAAGTTGACTACAAATTCCAGCAATTTCAATCTTAGACTGGTAAGTTGACTAAAAATTCCAGTACTTTCAATCTTAGACTGGTAAGTTGACTACAAATTCCAGCAATTTCAATCTTAGACTGGTAAGTTGACTACAAATTCCAGCAATTTCAATCTTAGACTGGTAAGTTGACTACAAATTCCAGCACTTTCAATCTTAGACTGGTAAGTTGACTACAAATTCCAGCACTTTCAATCTTAGACTGGTAAGTTGACTAAAAATTCCAGCACTTTCAATCTTAGACTGGTAAGTTGACTACAAATTCCAGCAATTTCAATCTTAGACTGGTATGTTGACTACAAATTCCAGCAATTTCAATCTTAGACTGGTAAGTTGACTACAAATTCCAGCAATTTCAATCTTAGACTGGTAAGTTGACTACAAATTCCAGCAATTTCAATCTTAGACTGGTAAGTTGACTACAAATTCCAGCAATTTCAATCTTAGACTGGTAAGTTGACTAAAAATTCCAGCACTTTCAATCTTAGACTGGTAAGTTGACTACAAATTCCAGCACTTTCAATCTTAGACTGGTAAGTTGACTACAAATTCCAGCACTTTCAATCTTAGACTGGTAAGTTGACTACAAATTCCAGCACTTTCAATACTCATAACTATCTACTTCTAATTATATCTTAAACCAAAACTGTAGTTTTATGGACTGTATATAATCACAAAACGGACACTCCACCTACTGACTGGACAAATATGTGAGAATAAAATCTACAAATGTACAGTCTAATCATAAAAACAATACTAGGAACCAAGGCCTTAAGGGCATATGGTGTTATCAAATCATAATGGTCTATGTTATGAAGTGGGAGAACAAATTGCTTTTTGACCATTTTTCCACTAAAGTTTTCAATAAAGTGCTAAACTGGGGATAACACTTGAGGATTGGAGAATGTAAATCATGCTTTACTGCCAAAAGTATCAGTCTAAAAATCAACATAATATTACAATAATAATTCCAAAGGTATCAGCATAAACTCAATACATTGGCAGTAAAATGAATACTATTTATCTACTAATTCTCTAATGGAAATCTGGTTACTCACTAGTTTCTAACTTACAAAACATGAAATAAAGAATAAAAAAGAAGCAGAAGGCTTACATAAATTTCTATACTGTATAACTTTTCCTAATGTTAAATATGTTAATAAAAAAATAATGATAGGTTAAACACATATGTAATTTTTAAGAGAAAAAAATGTCTCTAACTTTATTATTATGAAACCTTCTAAATAGAAATCATTATGATTATATTAACAATACATGGATGATCTTAATTGAGTGTTTCTTCTAAATTAATGAAATTTATGGAACCAGCAGAATAATATCTACCTTTTGCAAGGTGTGACTCAATTGATATGTTACATTTAGAATGTGCACAAAGGTGGGATTCTCTTTATCACATGATGAAAAAAACCGATATTTTTGTACAGAAATACAGAATAGTGTAACAAAATGATTGAAAACAAATCTGAATGTCAGTCATTTGATCTTAGTGCTGTAAGACTCCACAAGCTGTTATATATTTTGCATATAGTAAAGCCTAAATAACACATTATATATAAATATATATGCAGCCAAGTCATTACATTTCACATCATGTTCAGTTGTTAAAAAATTCAAATTGCCATGTAAATTAAGTTTTAAATGGAATTTACAGTATTCATTTAACCAAAAGTCATTGTCACATGTCATGAATGAAACAGCTGAATATCAGTTTACTCCTCACCTATACAAGTCCAACTGCAAAATGCACAGACCCAGATCTATCAATGCATTATTTGTTGGCAGATCTACATTTATGCAGTTAGGAATAATGAGTAGAACATACACCCAAATCTGTCAATGCAATATTCAGTGATAGATTAAGGTCTATAGTTTGCAGCTGGGTGCGTTTTATCATGTATATGTTTCATCAATTTGAACAAAAATGTTTTAGACAGCATCTTGTTCAAGCCCAAAATACCTAACAAACTAATCCTGCTGAAATTTTATTTTAATGTAAAATAACAGAAATTAAATAGTGAAATCTAAATTTGAAAATATATTCAATCTAGAAAAACTAAATTAAAAAATAAAAGAAATTCAAACCAGTAAAACTTTGGGTGATTTTTGTGTCCCACCTATCAAGGTGAGGATCTTCATCCCCTGATTTCAACAAGATAAAAAGTTAATGAGTTGAAGTAAGAGAGAAAACGTAAAATATTGAAACAAAAATTTGACCTTGAAGATAGCACAACCAACTTATTATGTAACACACCTTCTGGTGATTAAAAAAAAATGTACAAGCATGCCAAATATACTGTAATCTAAAATATCTTCAACATTACAAAGCAAATAGGGAAAATAATGAAAATGTAAAATATTGTGCAGTGACTTTGAAGATAGGCATACACTCCCATGTGGTTCTTGATAATCTTCTAATAATAATGTACAATCAATTTAATCCCTTAATCTCCACCAGGTATAAATCATGAAGGAAAACATACAAGTATTAAATTATGACCTTGACTCTGAAGGTAGTACCCTCAAACACAGCTTCTGGTAGTGATGCATGAGTAAACAATCTTCTTGCCATAATCTCAAAGGCTTGAATGATATAGAGTGAAAACAAAAATGTAATCCAAACATAAAATATTAAGCTGTGACCTTGACCTTTAAGATAGACCCTAATTGAGATATGAAAAAAGCCTTCTAATACTTAGTTTTGTTCCTCAGTCTTAAATGACTTTAAAATCATAGACTGGAAAGGAAAGTGGGAAAGTGTAATGAACAGATGGATGCAATACAATATACCTGCTTTTTCTCAAAGGACAAATATGTTTTCAACTTGTTTTCACATTAATTGAAGTTATCAAATGAAATGAGAAACATTTTTTCATGATTCTGGATTATGGAATTTTATACAATATTATAGCTGCATACTTCTACAAAATAATACAGCTGCATGCATTTTTTGAAGGAAATATTTTTTCTAAATGCAAGACTGTTTATAAGAAAGCAATCTAAGTATTATGGAAGCAAGCATTCTGCCCCTAATTCTTCCACTATGTGTACCTAATAAGAATATTTCTATTTCCACTACTTATGATAAAATATGCATGATTGTTAATTATATAAAATATCTCTAATGGAAAGCAAGTGATAAAGTAATGGCCTCTTTAGACATGATCAAAACATTGGTTGAAGCAAAACTGTCTCTAAGATGGACAGGTTCATAATGCAAAGCTGAATAAAATTTGCCTACAGTGCAGTCAACTTCTGTATGCCATAATATAATTCAACAAAATAATCCAATGAATATTTATCACCTCAATTAGGATCATGAATAATTCATGAAGCAAGTTAAACAATTTGAATGAATCTGATGCTAGCATTCAGAAATTCAAATCTGCCCATTAAATGCTCACTGAAACTATAATAAGATCAGGAAAAGAGTAGCCAATCAAGCTTGTTCTTTCAAAGGTACATTAGTCAAGTATATCTTCACTACCCAAGGTTCCAATATGCTAAAATATCTACACATTTGTGGATTGATCTGATATTTCAGACCTTAGTGAGATCTATTAGATTTTATAAGTTGCCTCGCATGGTATGTAATGTCAACTAACCAAGAGAATAGCATGTAAATGAGGTGCATTGTACATCTGCCAAAAATGGAAGCCAACAGGTCATGATGTTTTTGTTGGTAAGACTGATAAATGCAAGAGTAATTATTCTGGGGGTGCAGTGACTATTTTATTAAATGAAATTCACAGACCCAAAGCAGTGAAATATTAGATCAATCAACCAAGATGCACATATTTTAACATATCAGACTTTGGATAGCAAGAGTGGGTCAGCTAATGCTGCAATCTTTGTGTATATACAGAAAACTTTTCTTTCTTCACTAAGAAAGAGAATTAGTTTTGCTACAAAAGATCTGATTGGCAATTTGATTTTATATATCATCTCATGAGTATTTTTTCACTCTACTTTGCTGGCCAATGTACCTACAGGAAAATAATGTTGAGAATTACAAATTCTTCAAGACTGGGTAAAACAGAATGAAAAAGGGTATGTTGAACTAAAATTTAGTTTTAGCAAAGTTATATCCAAGATGAATAAATTAAAACTACTATGCTTGTAAAGATATATTGCAAACTAATCTGGTTTGATTCCAAATTAGTCTGGTTTGACTCCAAATTGGTCTGGTTTGATTCCAAATTAGTCTGGTTTGATTCCAAATTAGTCTGGTTTGATTCCAAATTAGTCCAAATTTGATTCCAAATTGGTATGGTTTGAATTGGTCTGGTTTGATTCCAAATTAGCTAGTTTACTCTTTTCATCAGTACTTTTGTATGATGAATGTGACTGAAAATGTTCCATGCATTATGCAAAAAAAACCTGAATATGAGAATGCAGAAAATATATTTTTGCACAGGTAAACTTCAGTGACCTTAGATGTAGTTGTCTATCTACATATATATTACTCTCTTACCATAATTGCCAGGTTTATACCCTCCTGAAATAAAACTTTTGTTTTTTACATATTTCAAAGATAACACCTAAAATGCAATAGTAACACATAAATCTACAGATTTAACACAAGCAGTAAAATACTACACATATTAACATCTCACATAATGATAATAGAATACTCAAGTCAAAACAGAACCAGAGGAATGGTGAGCATAAATACACCCTATCCTCTCTCATACCTCATGTTTGAGATGAGTCTGCTATTGCAAGCTCCATTACAACACAAATTCAGATATAACACGGTTGTGGTGTGGCTCCTGAAATTTCATGCACATGAATTTTTCTCATACACTAAAAAAATTCTTTCTTCAAAGGAAACTTGGCAAGCCTTGTTTTCTTTTTATGAAAAATTTATAAATATCTTGGTGTATCATTGATAAAGCGTACATATAAATATATGTATACAGACACAAATAAGTAACACATACTATATTATTGAAATGAAGTCAACAATATGAAGACAAACTGTACATAATATAATTCTTTCACTAGGCATAGATCTTTGAAGATTTATGCCCTTGCTGGTGTTAACTATATAGTCTATATATGATAATTATTGTGTTTGGAACCAGTCCTGCGGCATAATGATTTGTCCTGAAATGATGATAAAGCCAAGTCTTAAACTCAGGTAAGATATGTGTGATCAGTAAAGATGAGTGCCTTGAACCACTCCACCCAGAGAGAGACACACAGATAGACAGACAGAGTTGAGAAATTTTGTTCTGGCAAGGATTGCGCTGAAACTTGGCAGAAATTACTTACATAAGTTGAACATACTTTGTCATCACATTGAACCAATGTATAAAGTAAGTCATCAACATAAATTTCTCATCCAATCCTCTCACTGTTAATGTAAGATGGGAAAGGCCAAGCAGTGTTCTAACTGCTATGAGACATGAGCTCAAATCACAGAAAAACAAGTTTTTTCCCATTATTATATAGTAACATTTCACATGCAAAGGTAATATCAATTTATATTTAACTTAATTCTGTGGGAAACATTAAAAATAGAAGCAATTGTTTTGGGCATTTATTAGAATAGCAATTGCATAAAAAAGAGCCTACTTATGCTAACATGATATATATTGTTTCTAAACAGCAAATGTAGTGATTAGGCAATTGCCTTAGGTTGAAAAACACTCAAGTAAAAATAATTTGTAGCTATTAGATAGAAATTGGCATTATAGAAATGCTCTTTAACTGTGTTTATACTTTGAGTAACATCATCTGGACTAGATAGTGTCATCATATATGAATGTAAAGTGTATTCATGTTAGGACACTACCTAGAGCATATGGCCATTCACTTTTCCAAAGAAAGTGAGTCATAATACCTTTATTTAAGTAAGACAGTCACAATAGCCATGCTTGATGAGGAATAGCAATCATTTATGGAATTAGAGAATTCCACCTGCTTTCCAAAATGTTGCTATGGAGTCATCCCACCCAAAACTTTGTCACAGCATCTACTAGAAATGTTCATATGTTAGAGCATAATTGATTTGACAGTTCTAACAAGGCTGAAAATTGGTTTCCTATGCTTATTGTGAAAGCCATACCATAGCAGGGAAAGCCATGTAGTAAGAAACATTCCCAACAAGTTTTGATCAAAATTGGCTCGGTCTTTCTAGAGAATTCATAACAAGTTTTCCTACCTGGTTGCTAAGGAAGCCACACCACTGCTAGGGGAGCCATCTAAAATAAATTTTCATACAGCATGCCCTAAAAGGCATTCCCACAAAACTGTATCAAATGTGATGCTGCCATTCTATGGAAGTCAAAAATAGGTTTTCCATTTGGTTGCTACGAATGCCACACTGTTTCTTGCAGAGACACCTAAAAGCAACTTTACTGTTCTCAACAGGCATAAATAGTCATCCATTTTTTTTCCTTGGCTATATCAATCGATCTTACATTAAGGGTAGATAAGCTGTATCATTACCTATGACAATATTTACTTGATGCAGCTGATATCATAACATGCATATAGTATAAAGTTTCATCCTAGCTAAATGTTGTGGGATAAAAATAAGAATTTCATTTAACATGTTTGGACAGAGAAATCCCCAGGGAGTTAAGCTTATACCAAGCAGAGTACCTGACATTATCTCCCTTGGGTCAGATTACCCTGCTCAGCAAGGACAATTCAATTAATCGGGATTCAACTTTTAATTTAAAATTACTTGTACCATGGAAAGAAGCTTTTGTAAAGTACCTGATATGCCCCAAAGCTACATGCAGTTTTCCATTCAAAAATGCAAATAAATTATATATTTTGTTAAAAGCATTATGTTCCCTTGTTTCAAGCATAAAACATGGCATGTATCATACATAAATAAGTTTCTAGGTCAATAGCTTATGCAATTTAAAAAAAACCCTACACTTGTTAAAGAGATAAGCATTTTGTAAAGACCGCTAGTATGCTTACAATTTTCAAGTGGACAGTCTCAAAATGAAACTGTTTTTAATCCATTTTAGTTGCAGAACAGATAAAATATCCACATTCAAGAAAGAAACCTAGTACAGACCTGAACAGCATTTGGATCCTTGGACTGAGCAAGAATCTCCAGTAGCTCATCATTACTGAGAAAGTAGAATCGTGGGAAAACCAGTCTTTTCTTCTCCAAATAGTCCTAATAGACAAATGATGGCAAAAAATGTATTAGAAACAGTTAGTGTTAATGAGAAAATATTTCCAATAAATGTCTATAAACTATAACACTATAAATTCTTGCAAAAAGTTCTTCACCACTAAAAAATAAATAAATAAACTGTGTACAGAAATAATGACAATGTTATATTTTCTGGTTATGTATGAATGCATCTTTACCAAAGACAACTGCGATATAAGGTATTAAATAGGGCTTTATTGAATAGAGTATGAAATAGAACTGTATTGAATAGGGTATGAAATGGCTGTATTGAATAGGGTATGAAAAAGAGCTGTATAGAATAGGGTATGAAATAGGGCTGTATTAAACACAGAATATAATAGAGCTGTGTTAAAAAGAGTATAGAACAGGGCTGTAATAAGCTCAAAAAGATAGCTATGATCTGCATGTCATGCTCACTATCAAAACATTGCTCAACACCATGCCTAATTAACAAAACCTTAACTACTAATGCCACCACTGGCATAAAACTGACAACCATGCCTAATTAACAAAAAATCTTAACTACTGATGCTACCACTGGCATAAAACTGACAACCATGCCTAATTAACATTTAATCAACAATAAAAATTGTCTCATGTAGATTTTGGAGATTTATAGATCTTCATATAATTAAAAATATGTTATTGTGACACAAATTCATCCAACATTGTGTCTGACAACTAAATAATGCTTATCGGTGACAAACAGACAGATGGTTTGAAAATGATAACTACATCTTGTACCAGTGTCATCATGGGTACAAACATTCAGATTCCAAAAAGAACTATATGATAGAGGTATATTTGTTGTTGGGTTGGCTGTTACTATGATAGAGGTATATTTGTTGTTGGCTAGGCTGCTCATCAATAACAGTTAAAATATGACTGATATGTTTATGGGTAACTATCTTACATGGATAGCTTTCAAAATGGGGTTAATACCTAAAAAAAAAGTTTTTATAACCTTACTAGCTTGTTCAGCATTGCTAGTATCCTATTACCTCAAGACCTTTCTGAATCTTCTCCAGAATCTCATTGTTGCTCCTTAATGTGTCCAGTGTGCCTGAAGTCAGGGCAGCCTTGAGAGCATTAGGACGGTCCTCCACTCGCCTCATGATGTCCTTCCATGTCCTGTCCACCTGCATAAACATTTTGAAGTCAGCAGGCATTTGTCTGAAAAATATATTGAGCAAAATTACACTATACATGTAGATATTGTAATAATATGGCAATATTATATGTTACTTTGGTGCTGATGTGAATGAAATTGATAAATGACCAATTAGCAGTCATTGGTGTAGAGTCAAGATCATTCAGAACAAAGACACAACACAGTAGCAGACCCAGACATATCTGTACAGCATTGGAACTGGTTGAAAACTATACAAGAAACTAAATCTAGTATAAGTGATTAATTGTTAGATACAATTAATAGATTTTACGGTAAATTAGTACTCAAATATATGTCAGTTCTCTTTTTTAGAATCTGACAAATTACTGAAATCTTACACCTAAAGACATAAATAAACTGATCATCTGAATCACATTTGACCTTCATACTTGTGTGAAAGAAGTTTTTACAGTTAACTGTGTTTCTCTGAGAATACAGACATGAGCACATTACCATTGGAAATAAATCCCAAAACCTTTCTAATTCAGCCCTCCCATAAATTCTTAATCATCAATGTATCATAAAGACAATGTAAATATCATCCATGGGAGGAAACTCTTACATATATTATAGTCACCTTCCCTTACCATCATTAGGTGGTCCCCTGTGTAATGGATGTTATTAAGTTTAAGATTGACTGAAACATCAATGAAGAAGCTAGCAATTGCAGGGAGTGGGCTTTTTAGTGACATGATCAGATCAACAATTTTTGTAAAACCATGTCCTTTCTCAGTTGAATACATTACCAGATCAAAATTAATATTAGGACAATAGGAGGAGAAAATGCATGAGAAATCACTGTCTACAATGAGAACTCTTCAATGGTTAGAGTCCCCATATGAAGGAAAAAACCCTCCCTTATAAAAAGACCAATTAAATGGTAAGCTGACAGGGGAATATCATACAAAGGTAATGAGAAGCAAATGATGTTTACTTATGAAGAAAACTAAAGGCGCAATCCAGGAAAGCAAAATAACCCATGCCCTTGAGGATACTGTGCTGTGGTGAACATGGTATGGGCTGGAGTGACCAGACCCAACAGATAAGATTTCCAAGATGGAAGCAAAAGAAGGTTAACTATGCATGCCAGCTAATGTCTTGAATGATGTACTGGATCAAACTCAAGCCAAACTAATATTGCTAGAATCTTGAGTGCTAAAATTTTCATAAGGTAAATATAGTTTCATGAAAAATTAGAGTATACTAAGCATATCAACCACATAAGCCAATATGCTATTGATTGATAGCTTATAACAAAAAAGATGTCAGGCCACACAACTGTTCTCAATGATTTTCTAGCAGACCTGCCTATCTCAACATGTCAAATGAGGAAAGAAAGCAAAGGATCACCATCTGATTGCTGTCAGACTGTAACCTGTTTTCACTACAGTTGTATTATTAGGACAACATAGCCATCTGATCAAAACTAAAGATAGTTAGTTGAATTTGAATATTGAATTTGAATATTGAATTTATCTTCTTAGTGCATACATAATATCATTAAATACAAGCGACATTGAGGTAAGAATGTTTGCTTAGAGAACCTTGCAAGAATTTGGTATTAATCATGAGTAATGAAGATGAAAATGTTAGTGTTATGTTAATTCTACTATAATAACCATAACGTATGTTTATTTGCAATCAAACCTTGACCTGTGTGTGTATGAAATTGCATTTAATCGAACCTATGAGCGGTAAGTGAAAATATCATGAAAATCGTAAAACTGAATCGACATGATTTAGTGCATTATTAAAATTGTAAAACTGAGCGTGTATTACTAACATTACCTATGACGTAAGAGAAGGAAAGTATTACCGTTATCCTTCAAACAAACTTTACTCAGAAGTTGATCATATGCAGGCAATAGCTGTTCAAAATGCATTATGCATTCAAAAATTCAATATGCAGAGCATTCTCTCTGCGTCAAAAATTCAATATGCAGGCCGTTAGCCGCTACAAAACTCTGTGTTGGACAATCGTTCAGACACTTGAACTATAGAAAAACGTACATAATAACACTACAACATCATTTGATGCTGCAAAACCATAGAAGGAAACTCTCTTCTGACTGGTTTGAAGACATTAGAACCCTACATTTGGCGTTTTGCCAAGACAATACCATATATTATACATTATGGTATACATTCATATGATTTCATATGAAACACGTAAGAGAAATTCTCAATAACATTATCGAACACCATTAAGCTAACAAAACAAACAACTTCTGCATCAATGTTTGAAACGGCATAGCGGAAAGTACAATGCTCCTTAAGATAGGCAAATACGGTACGATCGATATGTGTGATAGTAGCGAAACATGTATAATGTAATTTGAAGTGTCAAGACGAGTAGGTTTGATGTTTGATATAAATGCTTAGGGCACGGAATTAAACTTAAAGGTTCATTCATACTCTCTGTAGTAATAATCTTAGCAACTCTGATGTATGTTAATGACAGTAAGTATAACAATGTTATTTACTCAATAAAAAATGAAATATAGCATAAGTTAGATTAGTGTTGTTAATCGTTTGAAATTTACGCACTAACTTTCAATTTGTCATTTTAAAAAAAATGAAAATAAGAGATAGAAAATCATACCTTTGTGAGATGTACCACAATGAAGAAATATTCTTGATATGAACTAATAGCAAACAATACATCTATTGTCTCTAATACCGAAAGAGTTCAAAATGTTTAAGTCACTTTCACTGAGAAGGGGACTGTTAATGCTGTTGTCGCTGATCTGTGAGAGCGTAGATGTCGCTGCAATTCATTTTGGGTTGTAGTTAGGTCAATTTTGGAGCTGGACTTAGCACTGTATGCATTCGGAATGTCGTAGTCTCAGGTGTTACTGGAAAAAGAATTCTCATAGGCGATGTATGCATTTTATGTTGCGATCCTCTCATAGCTGTAATCATATTCGTTCCGTTGTGATATTTCTGGTTGCTGTAGTGTCTAAAATGAGTGCGGTTGTTCTAATTTAGTTTTTCTCTTTGGAATATGGCGGCGCTGTCGCTTCTGGAGTTGAGGTAGCATAGCCAGGCGAAGTGAAGTCTAATGGTGTTAAGAGAGGTGCGGTTGCGGATGTTGTCAGTCTCGCAGAGCCAGGCGAAGGAAAGTCTGACGGTGTTAAGAGTTTCGGCAAAAGTCTATTTCATAGATAATAATTATGGGGTGTGACACCTCGGTTCATTGCACTTATTCTTGTTATTCGTCCACCACTATATTATGTTAGGATTTGTCTGATGTTTTTAGACGTTTCTATCATAACCTTCTTCTCGTGTCTAATTACGAGAAGGCAGAAAGTTCAGCATTCATAAGAATAAGGTGTCACATATGATGGTGTAGATACGGTTACATCTTTTTGTGGGGAATGCTTGGCTGTGAAGAGGTGGGATCGCTGTAAGAAATAGACATAATACTCTTTTGAGAGCATGGAATCTCACTGAGAACAAAACAGCTCAAAGCCTTTTTATATTCTGGAAGCTGTTTAATCACAAGTGCTTTATCCAGTCTCAAAAGATATTTGTCTATAATGACGCGTGCTTCTCGCGTGCTTTCCAAGGACAGGTTTAACTTTATATCAAGTTTTAGTGGGGGGGGTAGAGTGTGAGTGTGGACGGTATTTTTCCAAGTAACAACCTTTTGGATCATGTCCATAACCTTCCAGTGGTCATTCACATTGTAAACCTAATTAATTTAATTATACCCTATGGTGATTATCAATTACTTTGTTCCCAAATTCACAACGAAATCCAATAAGGTTTTATTGATTGAATGGTGCAATAAAACATCATTTGACTTCTATCCGATTGAACTGGCTTATTAATTAAGCTTTTTCCATTACCAAGTGAAAGCTGAACAATAATAAATGCTTAATCTAAATTCATTTCAATGTCCTTATTATATTCAGGATATGAATTATTGATTGGAGCACGCTTCTCTTACACTCCAATCAATATCAAAGCACTAGCTTAAATTTGGAAGTTTTTATCTTCCAATAACTAGAGATTTCAATATGTTGTACACAAATTAATATTTTCGTTTCTTTCTTTTAGAATTGAGATCTTGATACTTATATGGTTATGCAAAACACATTTTGAATGCCAATTCTATGCTTATATAGTTATGCAAATCCCATTTTGAATACCAATTCTATGGTTATATGGTTATGCAAATCACTTTCTGAATGCCAATTCTATGGTTATATGGTTATGCAAATCACTTTCTGAATGCCAATTCTATGGTTATATGGTTATGCAAATCCCTTTCTGAATGCCAATTCTATGATTATATTGTTATACAAATCTCTTTTTGAATGCCAATTCTATGATTATATGGTTATGCAAATCACTTTCTGAATGCCAATTCTATGGTTATATGGTTATGCAAATTACATTTTGAATGCCAATTCTATGGTTATATGGTTATGCAAATCACATTTTGAATGCCAATTCTATGGTTATATGGTTATGCAAATCACATTTTGAATGCCAATTCTATGGCTATAAGGTTATGCAAATCACGTTCTGAATGCCAATTCTATGCTTATATGGTTATGCAAATCACATTTTGAATGCCAATTCTATGCTTATATGGTTATGCAAAACACATTTTGAATGCCAATTCTATGGTTATATGGTTACGCAAATCACATTTTGAATGCCAATTCTATGCTTATATGGTTATGCAAATCACATTTTGAATGCCAATTCTATGGTTATATGGTTATGCAAATCACTTTCTGAATGCCAATTCTATGGTTATATGGTTATGCAAATCACTTTCTGAATGCCAATTCTATGGTTATATGGTTATGCAAATCCCTTTCTGAATGCCAATTCTATGATTATATGGTAATGCAAATCTCTTTTTGAATGCCAAATCTATGATTATATGGTTATGCAAATCACATTTTGAATGCCAATTCTATGGTTATATGGTTATGCAAATCACATTTTGAATGCAAATTCTATGGTTATATGGTTATGCAAATCCCATTTGGAATGCCAATTCTATGGTTATATGGTTATACAAATCACATTTTGAATGCCAATTCTATGGTTATATGGTTATGCAAATCACATTTTGAATACCAATTCTATGGTTATATGGTTATGCAAATCACATTCTGAATGCCAATTCTATGGTTATATGGTTATGCAAATCCCTTTCTGAATGCCAATTCTATGGTTATATGGTTATGCAAATCACTTTCTGAATGCCAATTCTATGGTTATATGGTTATGCAAATCCCTTTCTGAATGCCAATTTTATGGTTATATGGTTATGCAAATCACTTTCTGAATGACAATTCTATGGTTATATGGTTATCAATAAACATGATTTTTTTGTAAGATAGTTGCCTAACTGGCAGTGAGACCACTGCATAAGTCTCTGGATTTAGAATTGGAGATGATATTGGGAAGTAAGTGGTTTCTCTGCTGTGATTGGTTGCCCCAAATTGCACAAATCTAGTTAAAGACTGACAGGTAAAGGGACCACTTGGTATGAAAAGTCTTGCCCATTATAAACCAGGAGTCAGACATTACACCCATCAAAAATCTGTAAGATCTGGACAAAAATATTGAGCCAGACGAACCCGTTTAAGCAGGTCAAAGAAAACAATAACAACACTTGGAATTATAACACAAGTGTAAATCAAAGCAATGTCTACAAGCAAAACATACAAATCTGCAAGCATAAATAATGACATAGGTGAACACAAGATTTTTAGACAAAATCCACAAATGTTGCAAAATATGCATAATTATCAATGAAAAATTAAAAATAAAGCTAGTATTTCCTTTAAGTATCCTAAATTATCAATACTATAAAAACTTAACATTTGGACTGGAGGAAAATTAATTATAAATTCTGATGGCTGTTGTGAGGCATTGCGATGTAATATTGATTGTACAACAGCAAAGGATTACCTGAATAACATCCAGAAGACCATTCATGTGTGGCAAGGGGAGCTAATTATCATAGTAACTGGAAGAGTTTCTTCACATAGATGCTATCTGCATTGTCAGGAAAAACTAAATTTTGGGTCTCTCCTGGATGGCTGGCTTCAAGAGGATGTGGAGTTTATTTCCAGCATCAATGCGATCAGGTAATGTATTTAATGGAAAAGTGTAAGAATATAAAAATGATGGAAACAAACAAGGATGTGGAGTTTATTTCCAGCATCAATGCGATCAGGTAATGTATTTAATGGAAAAGTGTAAGAATATGAACATGATGGAAACATACAAGGATGTGGAGTTTATTTCCAGCATCAATGCGATCAGGTAATGTTTTAATGGATAAGTGTAATAATTTGAACATGATGGAAACATACAACTTATGAACTATTTGTCTTCTATTATTTTTCATCCCACTGCCATTAATATGGCAGGGTTACATAACATTAGGCTTTTTGTTCATCACAAATGAATGCGCAAACCCAAATCCTTGTGTGCAACTAATTTCTCAACCTTTTATGGATTCTCCTGAAACTTAGTAGATATCATAACAGTGAGGAAATAACTTGTACTTGTGTAAAATTCATTACAGTTTTGTAACAGTGAGGGAATAAATAATGCTAGTAACACGTTACCTCTGGATGTCTGGAGCACTGAAGATCTGCTCCAGGTAAAGCCAGTTGCGCTGACAAGTCAACCATTCTTCCAATGTGATGGAGAACCCTTGTAATTTCCTATCCCAGTCCATCACCTGGGCCTAGATTGATTTACAAAAAAAATTACATATTGAGAAAATTCACAATATCGGTATATACTCATTTTGAAAACAGATATAACATTAAAGGACTACATTTTCATGAAATGAAAGAACTACATAAGCATCAAATTAAAGGTTTATATTTGCACAAAATTAAAGGACAACATTTGCATCAAATCAAAACATTATATCTGCACCAAAATAAACAGACTACAGACTGTGATACCTTTCCTTCATTTCTTAACCAATGCAATAAAAAGAACAATAAATTTAATGAAAGGAGTAGCTACTAAAATAGCCATAGTAAAATTCCCTTGGTAAGTAGATTCTTGGTCCTGAATTAAGAATCAATGCCCTTAAAAATTTCTGATTGTTTAAACTTATAAGCTTCACTGGACCAGAATATACAATCTCACCTTGATTGGTGCCACATAACGTGAGCCAAGGATTGTGCCAATGGTGACCTGACTTTCCTCTAGCTGAGCCATGATATCATCAGCACTGGCAATGATGTAAGTGTCTCGCCCTGAATGAGCCACAAGACGGAAGTCCGTGTTCTGCCAGATGTCAATAATCTGAAAGATAAACAGTAAACCATCCCATTTTTACTTACTATATTTATTCATGAGTAAAATTTCCATACCTTTGCAAAAGTTAGCAATTTAATCAGTGTTTTTTATTCAGAAACCTCAGTTTTCACTTAGAACCAGAACTTAAATTATTCCCTTTCAATAAATGCCAAACATTCTAAATAAGAATTTAATACTTGTCACATTATGTAAATCTGTAGCATGGTGCATGTATTTTAATAAATATTTCTCTTTACAAGCTGGGAAGGAGGTTAATATACCAACTCTAGAATAATTTTCAGATAATCCACTTAACATTGTGGCCTGCTCTAATATATATCAAAAAATTATTTTGGAAATAAGGTGCCGTAAGTAAAGCTTAAACTTAGCTTACAATTAGTCAACTTTTTGATCACGTGTTCATACACTTATGCAAAGGAAAGATAAAACTATACCAATAATTTCAGATGAACATTTACTTTTATCTGCAAATTGAGATTTTTGAACTCAAACTTAAAATAATTTACTACATTTTATGGAATCTGTTTTTCATGCAAAAACATGTAATATACCTGCCAAATTTCATATCCATGTATCACTGTAGCAGTCTATCAAATTTGACATTTCTGACTCATACTGATTAAACTGTGTTAAGAAGGTTTCTGTTAAAAGTTGAAAGCTGTATAAACAAGAGTACTGTGAAGAGTACATTTATATGGCCACGCCAGTCCTGTAGGCTGGACTAGTAGGACATGGCTGCCTCTGAGTAATGACCAAGGAGTGTCAATGACCTTGGTCAAGGTATGCAGCCTATAACTAACCTTACCCTGTAGAAACCATTTTTACTTATCAGACTTACCATGACTAACATATTTGTCCCTTAGACAGCTTTCTTACTCTAGGTGCAAAACTACACACAATGTAGTAAAGGAACATTCTCCAGAATAAACAGTTTTGTAGAAAACATATTTTTCCTCATGACCTTTGACCATTTGACCCCAGATCAATAGGCTTCTGCCTTTCTAAAGTGCATGCCCTTCAAAAACTCTGGTAAAAACCAATTTTCTTATTTACGGTAAAGTAACTTTGACTTCTGATATCTTGACCAAATAATTAAAGGGCTTCTCTCATAAAGTTTTGTGCAATTCTGCATTCTTACATTTTTTCAGCTATACTTTCAGTTAGCACAAGATAAATATTTGTCTTCTTTCAGTCATGGTATCCTTGACCTTTGACCTCTTGACCAAATATAAACAGGCTTGGTCCTTAACTCAAGTGCAAGCTACTCACAATATTTGGAAAGGATAGGTGTGTAACCAGCTAATCACAACATTTGGAAAAGATAGGTATGTAACCAAAGCTTTTGTGCAGAAACGAAAAGGGTACATGTACATATTGACATGCAGATAATAGATGATCAATGTCAAAACATGGTACATTTTTTGCAGGAATATAAAAAAATGGAAAATTTTTAAATAGTATGAAAATTAAATTAGGTAATCTACAGAATAATACAAATAAGCATCCCAAAAAATTGCAAACATGGTCCAAAATTCTAATCAGGTCATCTACATACATGCCTACAAAATTTAATTTTTGTCTTAATGGGGGCAATCAGCAAAATCATCAATGACCAAACTACAAAAATGTTAAAGTTTGCAGCTCCTTAATGGTTTGGTTGGGTTATCTGAAAACACAACAAATTGTTTTCTTTAACCAAAAGCAAACAGGCAGCAATCAAAGCCAACCTAAATCTTCTTTAAAAAAAACATGTTAAATTTGGTATGAGTGAATTAAGTCTTTCAGTGAATGAAAGGAAAATGTTTAAAATGGCTTCAAATAAGTCAATATATTTCATAACTAAACTTGACCAAGATTGTCTTAGTATAAAGCTCTGTGCTGAATTTGTTTGAATCCATTTTAGGTCCTTTAAAAGTAACCAAGCAAAAATATTATTTTGATTGACAGATCAATATGATTTGATAGGACAGAAGGAACATGACAGATGAAATTGTATAAGTCTAGCACCATATGCTCACTCTATTGAATGAATGAGGACATTAAAACAATGACTTACAGATATATTTATTCAGTCCCTGGAAAAACAGGATCTATTCTAGAACTGAAAAGTCAGGGTCAACATTAACCATAATCATTTGAAAAAATAAAATCAGGTATTTTCCATATACAGGTGTTCTTTCACAAAGAAGTACTAGCTTGAAAATATCATGCATGATTTTCAGATCAGGCACTTCTGATTTTTATATAAAGCTAGCATTTGAAAAATTTATTGTCTGATTTTCACATAAGGGTAGTGTTTGAAAATACCATGTCTGATTTTCACATGAAGGTAAAAAATATGTCTGATTTTCACATTAAGGTCTGGTTTGAAAACAGTATGCATCATTTCTATGCACTGGGGTAATTTTGAAGCAACAATTTTTAGAGGTAAGCATATCTCCCAAAATGATGTGTTCTAGAATAGACTTGGAAGAATCTACCAAAGTTGAGTCTGTGTTTATTATTCTATGAGAGTTGAATCTGAGCTTATTGTTCTACCAAAGTTGAATCTGTGTGAAGTTGAATCTGTGCATATTATTCTACAAAAATTAAATCTGTGCTTATTCTATCAAAACTGATTCTGAGCTTATTGCTCTACCAAAGTTAAATCTGTGCTTATTGTTCTACCAAAGTCGAATCTGTGCTTATTGTTCTACCAAAGTCGAATCTGTGCTTATTGTTCTACCAAAGCTGAATCTGTGCTTATTGTTCTACCAAAGCTGAATCTGTGCTTATTGTTCTATCAAAGTCGAATCTGTGCTTATTGTTCTACCAAAGTAGAATCTGTGCTTATTGTTCTACCAAAGTCGAATCTGTGCTTATTGTTCTACCAAAGTTGAATCTGTGCATATTAATCTACCAAAGCTGAATCTGTGCTTATTGTTCTACCAAAGTGGAATCTCTTCTTATTATACCTTCTGTAACATCACTTCAAGTGTGGCCTCATTACTTGCCGTGGTAGATATGTCCTGAATCTTTTCCTTGTGCTTGAAAATCTGTGTAGATAAAATGACAATATTATGGCATTGAACGACAAAACAAGATTCCTACTGAAAAGATTTTCTAATCAATTCAACAGACTAAAACAAATAATAAGCTTTTGAAATTTTTGTGTCATTTTACATCAATGACTAATTATACCAATGTCAGAGCATGCAAGCGATACCATCAAATTCTGAAATATGGCATTTTTGATAAAAGGACAATCTTACCAATTTCATGAAAAGTGGTACTCCATATAAAAACTGACAGGTTCACAATTATAGTTAATCCATGAAAAGTGGTACTCAATAAAAAAAACTAATAATTTTAGTGATAATCAATCCATGTAAAAAAGTGATAGATCACAATAAACCTCAGGTCTCTATCATTGGGGTAGTAAAGGATCATAGCATTAACATCATTTGGATTAATAAAAATGTGTCATTGTGTGTTCAACTGGTATATATATATATATATATATATATATATATATATATATGTGCAATAAACTGATGACGAAGAGTACGAAACTAGTAACTAACTAGCCTAAGCGCTTTCGACTCTTAATGAGTCTTTTTCAAAGGCAAATACAAAACATATATACGACAAACAAATAAACACAAATATGTTGTGTTTGTAAACCTCTATATGGCTGTCTCCACATGTGTTAAAACTATAAATACAACCAGCTTGTATAGACTAGTTGCGGAAACTGAAAACAGTGTATAATTCTCTAAAAGTCTACAAGCCAAAGCAACATCTATTTTTACTTTTTGTACATATGTAACGCAGATTATATCTCATATATTTGATTCTATACCGGTTATTCTTATAGTAAAAATTGAAGGATAATAAGAAGATTTAGAAAATGTTAAATTCTACTAGTGCATAGTTTTCATTTTCTAGTCTTCTTGGTTTAGACTGCATGGTTTCAATGTTCTAAGGCGGCGTATCCAGTATGATTCCTTTTCCTTCCTGATTTCGGAACTCCAGCTGTGGTTGTTAGCAATAGCGATAAGTATTATATCACTGAAAGTGTGGCCAGGGGAGGAGAAGTGTTCTGCAACCGGGCTTCTTTACAGCTTTTTTGTCATCCAATCAGATATATGAAGGTTTATCCTTTTGTGTAGCTTTTCAGTTTCTCTGACGTACTGTTCATCGTCAGTTTATTGCATCTATTTTAATCAATCCCTGACACACGTGATCCCTTGGTGGATCCAGTATGCTTGACGCTTGAAAGGGTTGTTATTCGCCATATGATTTGTATTCTTTATATATATATATATATATGGTCGATGTTAGATTAGTAGCTTTCATAATTTTAATATTCAACATATATATATATATATGGTCGATGTTAGATTAGTAGCTTTCATAATTTTAATATTCAGATGGCAAGTTAAATTTCAGATGTTGGCAATCAGCATTTTGAGGGAAGAACTAGTGAAGATTCAACAGGACTCAATCTACCAGTCCCTCTGTCTACCAGTCCTTCTGGAAACTAAGAAACTGATGTAAAATTTTAGGCCTATTTAGCTCTGATAAGAATAGAGACATCTGTCTGCCTCATAAAACCAATGAGCAATCTTATGAATAGCTTCTACATTTTGTCAAGTGCCAGGAGATCAGTACTGAAGGTATCTGTTACCTTAAATCTATCTGATTGGGGAAGGAACCAGAAGGATGGCATCTCTTCTTACTGTCATGATTCTTTAGAGTAGTGGTAGGATGTGGAGGGCATTCTGAAGTAGCCAACACCCTATAAATATCAGTAATGAAAGCTTGAAAGCTATACTTCAGTCTGTTCCATGGTTGAATCCGAGTATGATGTAAAGGAAAGTAGATCTGAAGGAGTTCTGTTGCACTCATTATCCACAGAAAAGACATACCAGGTAGTATGAAGACTCAATTCCATCTCTATGAAAATGTTACTGGCTGTCCCTTACAAACAAGCAGTGAACATACCAAAGACCAGCACTGCTGAGACTGCTGGCTGATTTGCCAGTGAATAGTTGACCTGGAAGCCGTCAGTTTAGAAGATGGTCTGGCTATCACTGTCACATAATAAGGCTATAAATAACTTGGTTTTGTCTTGAATCTATTTTTCACCTTATTCGTTGTACATGCATAAAATGTTACCTGGGATGAATCACTCTGCTCCAGGTAAAGTGATTTTGAAATTACATGAACATTTGACCATAACTATTATTCAATCATATGGATTTAAGCTTGATACATGTGAAGTGAGATGAGACACAAGTCATTTGGATTTTGTCAGTGGTGGGCATACTTTCCACCATTGTCTCAGGCCATAGGGGTAAATGTCAAAGTTTTATTTTAGCCATTTTGTGAAACCTTTTCTCAGTTTTATGTTATGTCAGGTGATAAAGCTTTGTTATACTGCTTGCTTTGTTATTAATATTTTAGTAATAAATAGTTTTGTTTTGTTTTAGCCTATTGTAGCCTGTTGGACACTATTGGGCCTTAGTGGACACTATGGGAGTTTAGTGGATTCTATTGTAGCCTAGTGGATATTAGTGGACACTATGGGAGCTTAGTGGACATTATGGGAGCCTATTGTAGCCTATTGGATAGTGTACATTATGGGAGCTTAGTGGACACTATGGGAGCTAAATGGACATTAAGGGAGATTAGTGGACATTATTGGGCTGACAGAGTCTTATTGGAACTGACAATGTCTTATGGAAGATTCAGTGTCCAAAAAGAGCTGGTTATAGCTATCCATGGTTGGTTGGATTGGATGTAGCTATCTGTATTGCAGTATGCCATCTATATCTATGTGCATGAATACATATATGTATATGAATTAATACATACAAAGATTCCATGATATACATGAAGGATATATAAGAAAAGGATCCAGTGAAACTGCAGAGTTCCAGTTCATATATTGAATAAACTGTAGAGTCACAGTTTATCAAGTGAATTCCAGTTTACAGGGATGCATGTTCATCTAATTGTGTTTATCTATTTGTCTATTTAAGAACGCATTATTGTTTAGTGGAAACAATAGTAATAACATGAGCATTGCTCATTTTATTTTGTCTGTTTTATCTCAAGAGGTTTCATGAATTTCAATTATTGCGTACAAGAGATTAGGTGAATCTCATTTTTCATTTGTCTTAATATGTGGTATATTTGTTTTAGGCTCGAGGCGAATGAATCATATTTTTTTTGTCTTTCTTTATCATTTCATTAGGGTATGTAGGATAAATTGCATCAATTGTATGATAGGACTATGAAATTCAGTGTATTGTTTTATATTTACATATATGTCTAGTATTTCATTTTATAAATTACAATCATTCATTGCTTTGTGCTTGTTGTTATTCATTTAGTCCAAACAGAGAAATCCCACTTGGTTTCAATTCTGCTACAATCACCAGCACTGGCCGCTCCGAGGACCAGGCTAGACATATATTTCTCACTTAAATTTCTGTCAAAAAGGGCATGTCACCAATGGTACAGTTAGATGGACAGATCTGTCACTAAGATCAATGTAAATCATAGTTGGCTGGACTGATTCAATGGAAAGGCCCCAAGTTGGAACAATCAGATGACCAGTGATGGCTGAAAGGCTGGTGACAATGCAGTTTTATTATGCATTATATCCAATGGATCCAGAACAAACCACATGAATCCTGACTTATAGGCCAGGTAACTATGCTTGGACATGTGCAGGTACTTATGCCACTGTAATTTATAAAAGTCAATAATAACATGGTGAGAGGTGGTCTTAAAAGGACAAAGTCTCTAAAGGTGACAAAATCACTCAAATTTGGCAGAAGTTGTAAAAAAGGATGAATATGACCTGCAGTAGAATGATTAATCCACATAATAACTCCAAAAGGCATATTGGATGAGTCAATTAGAACACAAAAATGGCTTATTTTGTCAGCGGATAAACTGTATGGAGCCCTGAGTGGCCGAGTGGTCTAAAGCGCTGTCTGTTACGGATCACTGCCATTTCACCTGTCTGTGTGTGTTCGAGTCTAGGATTTGGCGAATGTGGATATGTGAGAAAGCTTGCCAGTAGCTTTTCATGGGTCGGTGGTTCTTTCCGGTGATTTCCTGGTTTCTTCCTCCACCATTAATACTGGCCGCCATGAATAGCCTATCGTGTGCTGAAAAATGGCGTTAAGCCCAACAACAACAACAACAACAACAATAAACAGTATGATGTTATCCAGTACAGCAGCAAAACTAAAAACTGGAGACGCATAGCAGTGCGAGGGGAGGTAATAAGCAAGAGTTATTGCCCTTTACATATTAAACTAGAAAAAACAAATTTTCGTCTTTATTGGGCTAGATTTGCAAGGTAGCAGACTAATATTCCTAAAGTAATGTGATTGGGGAATGTATTCAAAGAAGGAATTTAGGCATTTTATAAACCAATCTTAAACTTTTACTGAATTCATAAATAGACTTACATTCATCTCAAGAAGGTTGCCAAGGGTAAAGGATTTGTCTTTTCCTATGGGCTTCCCAATGAGTCGTTCAATCTGCTCCCAGTGTCGTTGGCGAAGAGATGGGTTGCTAAGGCTTGTGATGACTGGCATACCCTGCTTGAATCCCATCACCATCTCCTTTAGACGTGGCACCACCTCATTGCTAGGCAAGCCTGATACAAGAAATGACATAATGCTGGATTTCTCATATAATCTGGTTGGTTCTAACTGGTTCAGAGTATGTGATTTTGTGACATGATACATTTGCATTATCAACACATCAAATGTCAAATCAAAACTGTTGCAATAAATCAAAAGTTGTTTCATATATTCTCAATATATATTGAGCATAAAACTTGAGGTAAAGCTAAAATTAAAAAATGTTTAAAAGTGATGACAACATCACTGCCAGAAAAATAACATTCAAATCCTGTTATCCAACAACTACCTATACCACAAACAAGAACAACTGCTTATAGAATGATTTATGATTTTAATTCATTTATCCAACAACCATCTTTATCCCACATTTGCATGAGAAAGGAGATTAGGCATGATACATTTGCATGATACATGATACATTTGTCTTCTAATTCAAACAAGACAACAAGAATAAATCATAATTCAGGAGTAACAGAAAGACGAGGAAACCTTTCTCCAGCATATAGACAGTCTGTGTAAATCTATTGACATTCTTCTGTAACATCTCAACATTCAGAGCTTCAAATGAAGTGGCTGTCCACTCCTCAATCAGTTTGGACCACTCCACTTGGGACTGCCACAATAGACGACGTAATGTAAGGTCACGCTCAATCTCTGACAGATCAGCCTGAATCTCCTTGGCACTCCTGTCATCCCGCTTATCAACCGCCATGTATTGGTATTCCCTAAAATGAAAATAGGTTCGAACATTCAGCATATCTGGTCAGAGTTATGCATCAAATGGCTTTATTTTGTGACTCTAATGACCAATACTTGTAATACTAATATCTACAAATGTGTGGGCATCTGTCTTCAAGAGACAATGGTGTAGCTTCTGGTTTAGGTGTCTTATCTGCACCTTCGCAAGTGGCTGAAGAGTCTGAACCTTGAGTGACAGTCTCTGTTGCACTTGCTGCAGGTGAAGGTTGATGCTTGTTGAGGTTGTTGTTGTACATGATAACTATCAGCATGAATACAATTTTTGTGAATTTATTTGCCTTTCTAAATTCATGACATTCTATGACCACCAAGTTTGATTTATTTACAGTATTAACTATACTTTGCAAGCCTATAAGTTCGCTGATTACTGAACATGAAAAACACCAACAAATATTTCATGAAAAACAGCAACACATATTTTTTATTTAGCTTCATAACATTTTTAATCCAGAAATTTTCTATTTTCTAAAAACCATAACATGCTAGATTCAAGTAATGTAACTATAATATAGCTATAACTATTTTCTAAAACCATAACATGCTAGATTCAAGTAATGTAACTATAATATAACTATAGCTATTTTCTAAAACCATAACATGCTAAGATTCAAGGAATATAATATCTAGAATTCACTTTTCAGTAAGATTTTCCTCAGAAACTGCCATAACATTTTGCTCTGATACCAAATCCTATTAAAATATATATCTGTCTTATGTGCAAGCACGAGATAGAAATAACTTCATAGCTAGGAAGTGGGGTTTTTTACATTTAAAAACAAATTTTTTCAAATGCTTTCCTAGAATTTGCTTTTATTGGCATTACACCGCTTTTCATGTGTTAGTTATTTTCTTGTTATTCTTAACCTTACTTAAATCTTATTCTCTAAAAGATGAAACTTAAGTTAATCTTACTCTCCAATCAGATTTTTCTTGGAACTAGACAGGGAACTTCCAAATCTCTCCTGGTATGTTCCATAGCTCCGAGCCTTAGCCGACAATTCCTGAACCTCCTCTTGAAGAATTCGGATGGTTTCCAAGGCAGACACTGCCATGGAGTCCGGGTGTAACAACTCTGGATCTCTGACACGACCCTTCAGTTCCAATAATTTTGTGACAATACTGTAAATCAAGCTATCAAGGTCATGGCTGAACTTTCGGATGTTCTCATCTTTTTTGGCTTCACAGTAGAGAATGGTAGACTAGAAGATTATAATAAGAATTTCATGTTATAATGATTCTCATTTGAAATATATTCAACAGAAATGTTTGCACTGTGGTGAGTTGTTGGGTGACATTGCTTCTTTTCTAATTCAGACTTGTTGAATAAATATCACGCTTTATCTTTTATAAGAAATTGTCAAGAATAATTTTATTCATAATTCTTTATTGCAAAGATACTTGTAACATGCACACAGAGAAGGAAAATTATTAAGCCATTACAGGTCACAGTGTTTTTTTTATTCCATGCTAAATCTTCAGAAAAGTTAACAAACATTGTCTTCTTTCCATTATTCCCAAGGGGAAAAAAGAGACTGTAAAATGGATCAGAGATATAGAAATATTAAAATAATATCAATTAAATATACAATGGCAGATCAGAAAATGCCCATAAGTTTACAGGAAATGACTATTCAACATGAACAATACTGAAGTAAGTGATACAATGCACTGAGTAACTACAAAAGTCTCTGTCATTAATGACAATTCCATGAGTAAAACTATTTAACTTTAGCAATCATCAAAACATTAAATCATTTTTTAAGCATTTCAGGAAAAAGCTACATCTTTTTAAGGACTTAATTTTTAAAGAGCAAAGAGAAATAATTTTTTATGAAATCCATACATCCAAATACAGAAAGCAAATCAAGTTGCTGAATACAACCAAATTTAATGATTTGTGCTTATCCAAAATATGTTTTCATTCAACAATAGTCTTAACATATCATCCATGTGGAGAGGGAGGAAACTGTTATTTAAATTAAAATAAAGTAACTAAAACAAAGGAAGAAATGAAAATGGGCCAAAAAAAATATATGCATTTTTTTTACCTTTAGATGCTGGAACCCAGGGCCAAGAGTCTGGAACAGGGCCAGTTCTTCAGGGTGAATTGAACTGGTGTAATCCTTGGCAATGGTGAAGAGCTTGTTGACAATAATAAACTCCTTGTCAAGGGCTGGCATCTCTGATGACATCTTGGACAGGAAAGCCAGGTGCTCCACAAACTGCTCTACTGAAGCTGGGTAAAGATCCAGCTTTCTGGAGGCACCCTAAAATTAAAAAAAGATTCAGATGTATTTGCATAATTAAATTGGCAAAGTACAAACAATAGCTCACCTCAAGCAGTGCCTACTCTTGTACTATTTTCAATGTTGCTTAGTACAAATCAATTTCTCTTGTACTGCTTTCAATGTTACTTAGTACAGATCAATTACCCTGGTACTGCTTTCAATGTTATTTAGTACAAATCAATTACTCTTGTACTGCTTTCAATGTTACTTAGTACAGATCAATTACCCTGGTACTGCTTTCAATGTTATTTAGTACAAATCAATTACTCTTGTACTGCTTTCAATGTTACTTAGTACAGATCAATTACCCTGGTACTGCTTTCAATGTTATTTAGTACAAATCAATTACTATTGTACTGCTTTCAATGTTACTTAGTACAGACCAATTAATCTTGTACTGCTTTCAATGTTATTTAGTACAAATCAAATTCTCTTGTACTGCTTTCAATGTTACTTAGTACAGAACAATTAATCTTGTACTGCTTTCAATGTTACTTTGAAGAGATCAATTACTCTTGTACTGCTTTCAATGTTACTAAGTGCAAATCAATTACAATTGTACTGCTTTCAATGTTAGTACAAATCAATTAATCTTGTACTGCTTTCAATGTTACTGAGTACAAATCAATTTTTCTTTAACTACTTTCAGTGTACTTGTTTCAACATTACTTAATTCAAATCAATAACTCTTGTACTGCTTTCAGTGTTACTTAGTACAAATTAATTACTCCTGTACTACATTGCACTTTCAATGTTACTTAGTACAAATCAATTATTTGTGTACTACCTCAATGTTACTTAGTACAAATAAATTATTCTAATTAATTACTCTTGTACTACTTTTAATGTTACTTAGTACAAATCAATTACTCATGTACTACTTTCAATGTTACTTAGTACAAATCAATTTCTTTTGTACAATTTTCAATGTTAGTACAAAACAATTACTTTGTACTATTTTCAATGTTACTTAGTACAAATCAATTACTTATTTACTCCTTTCAATGTTATTTAGTTCAGATCAATTCATATTTTCTAAGCTTTTGAATCATTACTGCCTGACAAAAAAGCATATGTACCAATGCCTGAAATGATAATTTTTGACTCAGCTTCATTTGTAAAAGGGGATAACAAAGCAATAAAGTCATCAAGGTGTCAGAAAATTGCACTGTTATTGCCTACTGCCATGTGTATACATTTTGTGGGGAGTTGGGGTTGGTTTGAGAGCAAGACAATGACTTTTTTACCACTTCACTAGATAATAGCAAGCAAGTCCTCATTTCTCTTGTTCAATTAAATACCTTGATAATAGTGTGCAAGTCCTCATTTCTCTTGTGGGAGTAGGGTTGAGAGAGGCAACAACAGTCGAAAGCTGTATTATTGTTATTATTGTTGCTCTTGTTGTTCTTGTTGGGTTTAACACCATTTTTCAGCACATGATAGGATATACATGGTGGCCAGTATAGATGGTGGAGAAAGACCCAGGAAAACCCCAGAAAGAATCACTGACCCACAAGAAGCTACCAGCAGTTTTCTCACATACCCACAGGTGCTAAGCTTGAGACTTGAACCCACGCAAACAGAGGTGAGATGGCAGTGATCCATAATGGTGAGTGCTTTAGACAACTCGACCACTCAGGGCCCCTATATTACATACCTTGATAAAAGCAGGGAGGTCCTTATTTCTGTTGTTGTATTACATACCTTGATAATAGTAAGCAAGTCCTCATTTCTTTTATTTGCAATCACTGGCAAAATCTTGTTGACTTCCCTGACAATGTTCTCTGGATATGGGAGACATGAATCTTGGAAATTCCTGCTTTGCACCTGGATCATTGCTATGCGGCGCATAAGTGTCATTTTTTTCATTTGACGAATCTGTGACACAATTAAGAAATATGAATCAAATTACATAAATTTTTAACAATAAACCCTCTCACAATGGTCAAGACAATAAAAAGTCAACTCCTATTAAGCCATTTTTATGCATTCTCCTATTACCATTTTCCTTAAATTTTCCATCTTCTTACCTATCTTAAACTACTAATATGAATGGTTGTATATAGCAAAATCCTGGCTGTATAATAATACCAAGTAAGTCTCAAAAAGTGGCATACAATTCAAAGAAAAAGACAAAAAAGGGTAAAATCTTTAAAATAAACTATCCAATTTTTTAAAAATATAAACCAAACTCTTTAAAGAATAAGCACAATAATAAGAGGATCAAATTATACCATATTTGGACTGGTGGGATCAGTATTTTATTAACATAATAAACTGAATAACCAGTTGTAGGCATATATGACTAACATCCAACTGTAAAGATTAGAGACCAGGATCTGTTGTCACCTAATGCACCAGTAGATATGTGTCTATGCTGTTTGTTCCATGCAGACCCAGATTTGCCAGTGCATTATGCTACACAAGATCTGGGTTTATGCTGTCTGCATTTGGATGCAATTATACATAAAAAGGTAATGGCTTTGATCAAAGTTTTGTATATGTAATTGAAATGTCTAAGTAATGGCAATAGTTAAAGATTAATTGCTACAAATTTAGGGTAAAGTCTAGAAATTAAGGGATTCATGTAAGTTATAAACAAAAGTCTCCTGAAGGTAAAAAAAAAAACTTCCAGGAATTAAAGATTTTTGAGTGACAAGATTTTCAAATTAGCCACTGTGGCAGCCATATCTATTTTCAGTTGTGCTACAACTTTATGGTCTTAAACTAAGTAAGGAAAAGGAGCCAAAAACCAACAAATTTAGTAAAATTCAACAAATAACTAATTTCCTTAAAATACAAACTGAAAAGTTACAAATAACTTACAGTATTGTGAGGCCATCCAAAATAGGTCTAAAAGGTCTATCACAAGTCCAAAAGAATTGTGTGCAAAAAATGAATTCCAGTGGTTTTCTGAATGAATTCAAATTCTGAATGTGCAGCTGTATCAACAGTCTTAAATGTACTGATGTGCTAATAATTTTGATGCATCACAATGATATAGTCCAGAATGTCCTTGAAAATATTCACAATAATTCAAAAATTGTGATTTAGTTAAAGAGTCAATGAGCACTTTGTTATTCCAATGAGTAATTTAAATAAAACATTTCTCTCAAATTAAATCTAAACACAAATGAAGTTAACAACAAATGATTAATTCTTATATAGACAACCCTAATACAAAAACCTAAGCCACAATATGCAGACCAGGTTGAGGGCCAAAAGTTCATTCAAAGTTGAAACAAGACCAGGTCTTCTACTAACATTTTTGTGAAGAACATGGCAACTATCAGGTAGAAGAGAAATTTCCAAGATGAAAACCAATGTCCTGAGCTTGTATCCAAGTAAACATGTTTAGCTACAAGTGATAATCATAGACAAAAATTAGCTATATAATATGTTGTCTACAAAATGGCCCTTACAATACACTCATGGATAAAAAAATTAAATACACCGTATTGATATACATAACAATTGTGAGATTGGCACCATTTCAACTTAGGACAAACCAGATGCTGTTAGAAGACTGAATCAAAACTGAATGGAGATATGACAATCCATTCAGGAGAATCAGTGACAAGATTGTTAGTTTGTTCATTGTGGCAGCAATTATTTGAGGTTAGACAGGCACTCTCATTCAGGACCAACTGATTATAAAACTAGTCTTCTTGTAAAAACCCAAGTTGACATGAAATTCCATTTAGAAGGATTAGCAAACAAGATTTTCATGATTGATACTGTGGTAGCCATGTTGGATATCAGATCAGCACAAATTTTACTTATGTCCAACTAGACAACTTAAGATATTTGGTGAAAACCCAGAGTTTGTGTGACCTTCAATTCAGGAGTAGTAACAAGAACAAGATTTTAGGATATCAGCTGTGGTAGCCATACTGGATATCAGATTGTTACCATTTAGGATCAATAAGACATTATAAGAAGACTTTTAGTGAAAACCCATGCTGATATGACCATCCATTCAGGTGACATAGGAATAATAAGATTTTCAAGCTGGAGACTGTGCTGGCCATAATGGAATCAAATAGACATCATAAGTTTTACACTGAAAACCTTACACTGATCATTAAGCCCAAGAGGAGAAGCAATACAAAGAGCCTGATACAGCATTTTGACCATCTATTCAACTCATACAAAACTACCATTTTATAAGACCACCTATTTTACTGCAGCAATTATGGCCATATAAAATGGAACCAATGTAGAACTATCTCTGTCAGAATTTAAGCAGGATAAAAGGATTCAACATAATTAAATTTAGTATGCCATCAATTACTGTGGCAGCTTTCGTTAGTATTAACCTGAGTTCATTACATATTACTGTATTTTTTTCATAATACAAAGGTGTTTTGCATTTCTACAATTAAGCTGGGACAAGAATTAAGTAAGGAATTTAACTGTTGAACAATTAGGTAAATAAGTGAATGCAGATAAAAAGCAAGCTGTTTCTATAGTGGCAATAGCAACTCACCATTTCTGAATGCGTGGCCAAAACATGACTGAAGTCATCAGTCGTCCAGGGTCGCCTAGCCATGGAGGCTTCCACATTTAGCAGACAGCATCTGTCTACCATTATACAAAACTGGTCAAAGTTCTGAAAAAAAGACACTTATTTAGCTTTTTTCATTTAGACTATATTAATCATACAAGTAACTTCTAACACACATATATACTAATGATGTCTCAGACTGGTATGGACTCATAACACATATATACTAATGATGTCTCAGACTGGTATGGACTCATAACACATATATACTTATGATGTCTCAGACTGGTATGGACTCATAACACATATATACTTATGATGTCTCAGACTGGTATGGACTCATAACACACATATACTAATGATGTCTCAGACTGGTATGGACTCATAACACATATATACTAATAATGTCTCAGACTGGTATGGACTCATACCACATATATACTAATGATGTCTCAGACTGGTATGGACTCATAACACATATATACTAATAATGTCTCAGACTGGTATGGACTCATAACACATATATACTAATAATGTCTCAGACTGGTATGGACTCATAACACATATACTAATGATGTCTCAGACTGGTATGGACTCATAACACATATATACTAATGATGTCTCAGACTGGTATGGACTCATAACACACATATACTAATGATGTCTCAGACTGGTATGGACTCATAACATATATACTAATGATGTCTCAGACTGGTATGGACTCATAACACATATATACTAATGATGTCTCAGACTGGTATGGACTCATAACACATTATGGCTCAGACTAAAAGGATCTTATAACAAATTATATACTCCTGATGGCTCAGACTGATACAGTTTATTAACACATCACATACTCCTGATGGCTCAGATGAGCAAAGTTTTATAACACATTATATACTCTTGATGGCTCAAATTGGCATGGTCTTGTATCACATTATATACTCTTGATGGCTCAGATGAGTAATGTTTTATAACACATTATATACTCTTGATGGCTCAAATTGGTATGGTCTTGTATCACATTACATACTCTTGATGGCTCAAATTGGTATGGTCTTGTATCACATTATATACTCTTGATGGCTCAAATTGGTATGGTCTTGTATCACATTACATACTCTTGATGGCTCAAATTGGTATGGTCTTGTATCACATTATATATTCTTGATGGCTCAAATCGGTATGGTTTTGTATCACATTACATACTCTTGATGGCTCAAATTGGTATGGTCTTGTATCACATTATATACTCCTGATGGCTCAGATGAGTAAAGTTTATTAACACATTATATACTCTTGATGGCTCAAATTGGTATGGTCTTGTATCACATTATATACTCTTGATGGCTCAAATTGGTATGGTCTTGTATCACATTATATACTCTTGATGGCTCAAATCGGTATGGTTTTGTATCACATTACATACTCTTGATGGCTCAAATTGGTATGGTCTTGTATCACATTATATACTCCTGATGGCTCAGATGAGTAAAGTTTATTAACACATTATATACTCTTGATGGCTCAAATTGGTATGGTCTTGTATCACATTATATACTCTTGATGGCTCAAATTGGTATGGTCTTGTATCACATTATATACTCCTGATGGCTCAGATGAGTAAAGTTTATTAACACATTATATACTCTTGATGGCTCAAATTGGTATGGTCTTGTATCACATTATATACTCTTGATGGCTCAAATTGGTATGGTCTTGTATCACATTATATACTCTTGATGGCTCAAATTGGTATGGTCTTGTATCACATTATATACTCTTGATGGCTCAAATTGGTATGGTCTTGTATCACATTATATACTCTTGATGGCTCAAATTGGCATGGTCTTGTATCACATTATATACTCTTGATGGCTCAAATTGGTATGGTCTTATATCACATTATATACTCTTGATGGCTCAAATTGGTATGGTCTTGTATCACATTACATACTCTTGATGGCTCAAATTGGTATGGTCTTGTATCACATTATATACTCTTGATGGCTCAAATTGGCATGGTCTTGTATCACATTACATACTCTTGATGGCTCAAATTGGTATGGTCTTGTATCACATTATATACTCTTGATGGCTCAGATGAGTAATGTTTTATAACACATTATATACTCTTGATGGCTCAAATTGGTATGGTCTTGTATTACATTACTTACTCTTCATTGCTTAAATATGTATAGCCCTATACCACCTTATAAACTCTTGATTGGAATGCACTTATATTATATTGCATTACATACTTTTGATGGCCCAGATTATTATGGTTTTATAATACATCTACTTTTGATGACTCAGACTGGTATGGTTTTAATTTACATTTGTATGGTCATATATATAACACAGTTAACAAACTTTTTTTGGCTCATATTGATATAGCCTTGTAACACATATATACTCTTGATGGTTTACACTGGTATTGTATTTAAACACATTATATACTCTTGATGGTTTACACTGGTATGGTATTTAAACACATTATATATTCTTGATGGTTTACACTGGTCTTGTAACACATTATAAACATAGCTGAGATTGTTATGGTCTTGTAACAAATTATATACTAATGATGGCTTAGACTGGTATGCTATTTTTCTCATATTATATACTAATGATGGCTTAGACTGGTATAGTTTTTAAAATGGAAGAAACATTAGATACAAGAGGAAAATTCCAACCCTGGATGGATGACAACATGTGCATGTGATGCAAAAAGTGATGACCGAACCCAAGAAGATACCACCCTGTTCTCATGGCCGTCAAGCATAAAGCTGGTTTACATTACTGTAAAATCAATCTCTAATTAGCCAATACCATTGTAGAGATCCTTACATAGGTAATCTAACAAAATTTGTATTTTGTTGTGCATTTTAATCCACACTTCATATGCATCTGAAATGCATTTGGTCTTGATTTGATTTGTATTCAGATTGCACTCAATACACATTTGCATTCAGCGGTAACCTTATCATTGATCAATCCTAAAAATGTATTATGATTTTGCATTATTGCTTCACTTCATTATTTCATTTCAATTTCATTTATATAGAATGAAATAGAAATGCAATTACCAGTGTCAGGTTGTCTGCTTCATGGAGTTTTAAAGGGAGAGAACTACTTCTGTAATGCATATCTTATTAAGGTGTGACTTAATAAGATAGCAAATGCATAAAATGCAAATGACTGCATTTATTTTATTTCAAATGAAAATATTACATACTTAGATCTATAATTGAAAATGGATTCTAAAAAATGTAAATATTACATACTCAATTCTATAAATGTAAATATTATGTACTGAATGCTATAAATGAATATAGTATAGTTGTTGAGTATTTATCAACAGAAATGTGTTTTTTGTTCACTTTGTTCCAATAAATACACAGATAATACACCACTAGTAATTATTTTATCACATTAATAACAGTTGTTGATATCTGCCTCAACAAAAATTATTCTAAAGCTTTGTAAGTGATGTAAACTTTGTCTGCCAAGGTAATCTGATCCATTATTACTATTTGAAAGGGCTTTTTGACCATGGAATTTCAGCACTAACTAGATAATAATAAATTTTCAAATAAATTCATGAAATGTAATTGTGTTTCTTTATCTTTAACATCAATATTTTTGCATTTTGCATTTGTGCCTATGTTTTCTTCAAATTGTATTTTATCATTTCATTTGTGTTTTTTCCGCAATTAAATTGTATACATTTTACATTCTGTTAACATTCATTCTTCATTTACTCTATAACCTATTGTCATTTCAGTGGCAAAATTAGTTTTTTCAGTGTCTTTAAATTCAAATTCCATTCAGTTTCCTAATTTTGTTTGCAATATATATGACCTTTGCATTGATTCTGCATTATGTTTGTATTTATTCTGCATTATGTTGCATTGATACTGCATTATGTTTGTACTGACACTGCATTATTTTTTGCATTGATGCTGCATTATGTTTGCATTTGATTCTGCAGTATGTTTGCAATGATTTTTCATTGTTTATATTGATTATAATATGCTTTTCATTTCAATTTCACCACAATTTCATACTCTTCCTTACAATTTGGATCAAACAATGAATTAACCTGCAAAAAATACAGAATCATTGCTGTGTCAAAAGTAATTTGGAATTTAATGCCAATGACAATTCTTTGCCCAGAATAAAAGTTCATTTTCATTCTGAAACCCATTTTTTATAATTATAATTTCAATGAATTCACAAATTCAAATCTAAAATTGTTATTGCAGTTGGGGTTGGTTATTCTTGCAGCTGTTAATACAATGTTGTAGCTGTTTTGAAACAACCTCCTTCTCCTTATCAACAGTAACTGTGACAGCAGTGAAAGTCCCATTATAAAGACACATCCAGCTATAAAGGTTAACTGAATTTTCTGACATCTCATTCCTTCAGTTCTAATCAGACTTTCAATAGTGAAAAGAACCAAATTTATTAAATTTGTATTTTTGTAAAAACTTGAACAACAACAACAACAATAATAATAAAAATAATAATAATAATAACAACAACAACAACAACAACAATAATAATAATAATAATAATAATAATAATAATAATAATAATAATAATAATAATAATAATAATAATAATTATAAAGAAAGCAAAATTTGATGACAAACCCATCCCATAGTCTTCACAAATTATGAAAAATTATTTAATTGCAAAACCTTAATTTGTGTTGATAATCTAGTTTGGTGATTTACTGCACAACTACACAAGGTTATTTAGTGCTGAAGCAATTTGAGTAAATTACCTTGTACAAGGATACTCAATTGTAGTTGAAACAGTGTGATCCAAATCGTAAGATTTGAACTAATGCCCATTCAGTCACATGTCTGGCATGCTAAATACTGAGTTACTATAGCTAAAGCTTCCACTAGTCACTTCTAAAGAAATGTGGGATAATGCATCAGAACTTTTCACTATCACCAAGTCCATAGGACACATAAGGACATCAGGACTATTCACCATTACAATCCCATAGGAAACATCAGGACTGTTCACCATCACAAATCCATTAGGATACATCAGGACTTTTCACCATCAACAAGCCCACAGTTCACATCAGGACTATTCACCATCAACAAGACAACAGGGTACATCAGGACTATTTACCATCAACAAGACAACAGGGTACATCAGGACTATTCACCATCAACAAGCACACAGGGCACATCAGGACTTTTCACCATCAACAAGACAACAGGGTACATCAGGACTATTCACCATCAACAAGCACACAGGACACATCAGGACTATTCACCATCAACAAGCCCACAGGTAAATAATTATCTTTCTGATAGCAAGCCCACTGCCACTTTTCAAAAAATTTACAAGGCAGGTGCAAATTAATTAGTATGCGTGCAATGCGACATTGATACCTACTTTGGAATACTGCTTACTTATTATGGGTGCAATGCTACATTGATACCTACTTTGGAATACTGCTTACTTATTATGGGTGCAATGCTACATTGATACCTACATTAGAATACTGCTTACTTATTAAGGGTGCAATGTTGAATTGATATCTACTTTGGAATACTGCTTACATATTATGGCTGCAATGTTGAATTGATACCTACTTTGGAATACTGCTTACTTATTATGGGTGCAATGTTACATTGATACCTACTTTGGAATACTGCTTGACCAATTCCATCTCCATCGTCATGTAGGCATTCAGTTCTGCCAGAAGAGATTGGTACTCAGGGTCATCTCCAAATATGAAGTCCAGATCGGGCCAGGGACCCAGGGACTCAAGCTTCTCTGCCATTTCCTCCTCATCAAAGTTTAATTTCAGGTCATGGATTGGTGGTGAGCAGAAAACAGCAAGCCTTGGTTCCCGAACCATGGATCCCCATTTGGCTGCAAATATAATAAACATCAAAAAAATTGTCTTAAACTTCACCATCATATAAGACACCTTGATAAACATGAGAAACTGAAATAAGTATTACATTTTTTATGTCAAGAACATTTGATCATTTCTGAGACAGCATAGCTATTTGAGTCCCATGGCAAATAGATATCATGGCTGTACATAAAGTCTTTTGGGGCCTCTAGGCAACTGTGAACATTTACAAAGAAATTTGTTTATTACTTGCGCTAATTTATGTTCAAGGTTTTAACTCTACAATCTGTGCAAGATAAAGCTGTACGATGAACTGAGATTATAGAGTTAATTAGCTATTGAAATGACAAGTCACCATAGTTATTCAAGTGATTTTAGAATTAGTGAAAAGACATTATTCAAACAGTTTTAGAGTTAATTAGCCACTGAAAAGACAAGTCTCATAGTTATTTATGTGATTTTAGAATTAATTAGCAAGTGAAAAGACATGTCACCAGTTATTCAAGTGAATTTTTAGTGAAAAGACAAGTCATCCTAGTTATTCCAATTATTCATGTTATTTTAGAATTAATTAGTCAGTGAGAAGACATTATTCAAGTGATTTTAGAGTTAATTAGTCATTAAAAATACAAGTCATCATATTAAAGTTATTTTTGAACTAATTAGCAAGTGAAAAGACATGTCACCATAGTTATTCAAGTGATTTTAGAATTAATTAACAAATGAAAAGACAAGTTATCCTAGTTATTTAAGTCCTGAACTGTCCTTTAAAACTAGCTTTAACTGAAATTTGTGAAGAGGATGTACATGCATGTAACTGTTTTAGTCAGCATTCAAATGAGGCAAAACTAATGTATGGACACTTTCTGAGCCACCAATAATTTTTTTGACTTTCCAGTGTGGAAGCATATAAAATTTTCATAAACCATTTACTTTGATTTACTATACATAAAGGATAAGGTACTGAAAAACATGGCATGCTACCAAATTCTAATAATCATGCACTCAATCAATACTTAATGTATAATTAATTATTTAACTTTGATTCTGACTTTAGAATAAGCTGTTTATCTGTTAGATATCTAAAAAGAGGCACATGTATAAATCAAATTATAGCCTAAAGTCTTCAAGGCCTATCTTTTCTGCTTCTAATAAATGCTTGTCAGAATAATTTTTGTATATGACTTTCATAAACTGTCACATCAAACTTTGATATTCTTGACCATGAAGAAACAGTTTTTCTACTTATGTAAATGAGACTTGCAAGAAAAGAAGTCCTCACATATCATCATATAGACTTCAGATATGTATTACAATGTTATTATCCAAAATGTTTCAATTAAATAAAGCAATAGTGAAGATATGTAACATTCAAAACTTGAACACAAAATGTGAACACTGCTAACCATGATGCTTTAGCAGGCAAGACAAAACTGCTGGCATATCATGGCATTAAATTTAGACCATGGGTGATATTATCCCAACATTTGACTTGAATCAAGCAGCTGATGTACAAGAGATATGTCTTTCAAAACTTTAATGCTAAACTTTCACTGCAATTGTCACTGTAAATGTCACTAGTATGTCTTACAGCACTTTCTCCTGTGAGACTATAAACAAATACAGAAATTAAAACCAGTCTATTGGTGACAAAAATACGACGGGAAAAGATGCAATAAACAATTGCAATAACCAGATACCTATAGTATTTTCAAAGCCAGCAACTATTTCCTTGATTCCCATCTTGAAGTCTTCTTCATTTGGTGATAATTTCACTTGGGCCTTCCCTGTGGATTTCACCCTGTAACAAAGACATATAAAAATTAAGACATAAGATATATTATGGTTAATATTGGTTGAATAGGATATAATGCAAGCTTACTGATTGAGTGTTCTCATTGTGATTGAATAACAAGATGATGGATATCACAGAAATATATTACCAATTTTGATCAACAGCAATTGAAAACATATTTTGGATCATCAACCAGAAACTGTAAACAAGAGAGACTAAAGGTTCAGAGAAAACAGTGCTACATTTATTTCCAAAGCAGCATACAGGGAAAAAAAACATTTAGACTAAATTGTATTTACTGTCGCTATTGTGTAGCTAACCTTTCAGGGTATTCATTTGGGCCATTTCTTGTGCCATGACTGTAGGTGTGGATAGATTATATGCCTTCTGATGCACCAAAAGAATGAAGGTAGGAGGAGGTGAAGATCATGTATGACCACCAAAGAAAGGCCTTCACAACATTATTTGATGAAGATTCAGTTGGATAGGTTCATGATGTAACAGCAAGTCATGCCTAATCTTTATGAATGAAATGTCCTCTTCTGTGAGGTACTTTTAATCATTAATACAATTCACCAAAAACACTAGTGTATGCCAAAACATCATTAGAACCCTTCAAGGGAAGGAAAAGATTTTTCTTACCATTTCTTTCTTTAGAAGCAGCCAGATACAATCAAAAAAGCTTTAACTAGGCACAAGATTCAGTCCTGATCATCACATGCACATATATGACTAAGACTGGAGAACTTTAAAGAAGTGGAGCAAACAAGAGTCTAGGTTGGCATAAAAACTGTCAACAAACAATATTGATAAGGCCTGATGATCACTTCATCTTGCAGATGATAAGGAGAGAAAGAAACTTGAGAGTAAGGTTTTCATAAGAAGATTCAGCCAAGGTCACATAATGGGCTTGTTAAAGGCCACAAGATACTTGAGAGATTCTATTTAGGTGTAAGGGAGAGAGACACTAGTCCCTGCAGCTTGGAATACCTGATAAGGTAAGCAAAAATATATGTTGGATAGGGCTGCCATATAGCCCTTAACACTAGAAACTGAACATTACCTCTTTTAAAAGAGAAAAGAAGGAAAACAGCCACTGTGCTCACATAGGAACAGCTTGAATCAATGTCTTTCTTACTGCACCAATTGCACAAGATTGTCCACTTGGCATGACAGACCCTGGACGTGACAGACCCTGGACATGACAGACCCTGGGCATGAAGCATATCCTGGCCTGAATGATGTACTTGGTAACTTGCTTGAAAACTTGACCTGGCAGATGGATTGTTGACCAAGCTTAAGGTTAAGAATCTGTGGACTGTTGTGTAGAACACAGCCCCTGTGCTGAGACATACAGTCCTTCATCTGAAATGATGTCCTGGGCTGGTCTACCAGCTGGTGAAGAAGATCACTTAACCATGTTCATTGAAACCAAAGAGAGGTATCAAAATGAGATGAACTGTGGAGATCATGACTTACAGAACAATCCTGAAGAATGGCAAGACAATAAACAACCAGTGATCCTATTTAAGGCATCCACTGCTCAGGATCTTTGATCTGGGACAAGGGAGATGTAAAAGAGGAGCTTGTTAAGTCTTCTGGAAAACATGTCCACCAATTGTCCCCCACAAAGTCTTAACAGGATATCTGCTATGGATTAGAGCAGAGACCATTCAAAAAGGACTACCTACCTCTCCACATCAGACTGTCCTATGGATTAGTGCAAAGACCATTCAGGGAGAACTACCTACATCTCCATGACAGACTGTCCTATGGATTAGTGCAGAGACCATTCAGTGAGGACTACCTACCTCTCCATGACAGACTGTCCTATGGATTAGTGCAGAGACCATTCAGTGAGGACTACCTATCTCTCCATGACAGACAGTCCTATGGATTAATGCTGAGACCATTCAGTGAGGACTACCTACCTCTCCACATCAGACTCTCCTATGGATTAGTGCAAAGACCATTCAGGGAGGACTACCTACCACACTGCAATAGAATGTCCCATGTATTAGTGCAGAGACCATTCTTGGGAGGACTACCTACCTCTCCACAACAGACAGTTCCATGGATTAGTGCAGAGACCATACAGGTAGGACTACCTACATCTCTATGACAGACAGTCCCATGGATTAGTGCAGAGATCATTCAGTGAGGACTACCTACATCTCCATGACAGACAGTCCCATGGATTGGTGCAGAGACCATTCAGTGAGGACTACCTACATCTCCATGACAGACAGTCCTATGGATTAGTGCAGAGATTATTCAGTGAGGACTACCTACCTCTCCGCAACAGAATGTCCCATGGATTAGTGCAGAGACCATTCAGGGAGGACTACCTACCTCTCTGCAACAGAATGTCCCATGGATTAGTGCAGAGACCATTCAGGGAGGACTACCTACCTCTCCGCAACAGAATGTCCCATGCATTAGTGCAGAGATCATTCAGAGAGGACTACCTACCTCTCTGCAACAGAATGTCCCATGGATTAGTGCAGAGACCATTTAGGGAGGACTACCTACATCTCTATGACAGACAGTCACATGGATTAGTGCAGAGACCATTCAGGTAGGACTACATACCTATCCACGACAGACAGTCCCATGGATTAGTGCAGAGACCATTCAGGGAGGACTACCTACCTCTCCGCAACAGACTGTCCTATGGATTAGTGCAAAGACCATTCAGGGAGGACTACCTACCTCTCCGCAACAGAATGTCCCATGCATTAGTGCAGAGACCATTCAGAGAGGACTACCTACCTCTCCATGACAGACAGTCCTATGGATTAGTGCAGAGATTATTCAGTGAGGACTACCTACCTCTCCGCAACAGAATGTCCCATGGATTAGTGCAGAGACCATTCAGGGAGGACTACCTACCTCTCTGCAACAGAATGTCCCATGGATTAGTGCAGAGACCATTCAGGGAGGACTACCTACCTCTCCGCAACAGAATGTCCCATGCATTAGTGCAGAGACCATTCAGAGAGGACTACCTACCTCTCTGCAATAGAATGTCCCATGGATTAGTGCAGAGACCATTCAGGGAGGACTACCTACCTCTCCGCAACAGAATGTCCCATGGATTAGTGCAGAGACCATTCAGGGAGGACTACCTACCTCTCCGCAACAGAATGTTTCTTGAAATATTCTTTTTAATAGCCATGTGATGAATTCATACATAAATCTTTTTTAATGTTGCTTAACAAAAAAGATTCACCATCCAGCATGTAGCACAGCAGATGTGTCTCATTGTTTTTAAGGTACATTTTTTTTTATTGAGGATTACAGCAGGCATGTGCATCTTTCTCCTGGAAGCAGGCTAGATAAGCGATTTTTAAAGTCACACCCTATCATATAAATTAGCAGATAAAATTAGGTCATGGCAAGATCCAGCACAAAGACTGTAGGTTGCCTGGATTAGAAGATATTAACAACAGATTTACTCTTAACCAGATACAGTAATCCCTTCTTATAATGTTACAGTACTCCCTTAATTATAATATTACAGTACTCCCTTATTATAATGTTGTTCATGAAAGTCAAAGTAAACAACCTAACAGCAAGATCACTTTATGATGTACATTTTTTATGCATAGAATTTTACTACCACTAAATGAAATAGGATAATAATAATAATGAGGACTTGTGTATCGCCTAATCTTCAGAAGCTCTAAGCACTTTACAACATTTGACAAACATATATAATGATATGATTACAAAAAACAAACACCATGAATTTAGACAACAGAAAACACACTGAGAATATTTAAGGTAGAAAACATTACAGTCAAAACAGGTGAGTTTTAAGAGTGCTCTTGAATGAGATCCATGTGTCTCTATGTCCAAGTTTAATGGGCAATTCATTCCATACTGCTTGGCCCTGGTATGCAAAAGAGCATTGTCCATATGACTTTGTTTTTATAGTGGGAATAATGAGTATACAATTATCAGAAGAGGAGCATAAGTATACACTGGTGTATACACATGGGAGAGGTCGGACAGGTATGTTGGACTGGAGCCCATCAGTGAAAGATAGCACAGAGAACAAATTTTGTGTTTAATTCTGGATTGAATGGATAGCAAGTGTAAGGTACAGAGCAGGGGGGAGATGTGCTCTGATCATGGTAAGGATGATCCGAGCAGTTGTATTTTGAAGTTTCTGGAGTAGATACTGAGATAAACCCGACTGAACTGAGTTACAATAGTCCAGTCTTTAAAGTACTAAGAAATACACTAGCATTTTATTGGCATCAACTGATAGTTTTTTGCAAATGGAGCTGATGCATCTCAGCTCAAGATATGCAGCCTTGCATAGGTTCATGACATGTTGGTGCAGTGAGAGAGTATTGTCAAGAGCAACACCAATGTTTCGTACTGACTGTGTGAATTAAATGTTGGTGTTGCAGATATTTATTGTCCAAGGTAAAGGATTTAAATGAGAAAGTCTTTGTGTTGTAGTCATTCATCTGCAACTTGTAACATGTGCTCCATGATTTCACGTCAGAAATGCACCTCTCCACAACTTCTCTTAGATGGCTAGATTTGTATATTTGGGTGTGATCAGCGTACAACTGGTGAGACACTGGATTATGATCTATGACACCTGAGAGTTGCTGAGTGTATAGAATGAAGAGAACAGGTCCAAGAACATATACCCTGTGCAACACCATAACATAGATCAACTGAGATGGAGTGTACACCATTTGCAGACACAATTTTTGTCCTGTTGACCAAGTAGGACTTGAGTCACAGTAAGGCTGTATCGTGAATGCCAAATACATGCTGGAGATGGTGAAGTAATATATCATGGTCTATTGTGTCAAATGCTGCAGAAAAATCAAGGAGAATCTGTGAAGATACTTGTCTTATAAAATGAAGTGTTACAATGAAGAGTCATATAGTGAATGAATGTTATATTTGCATCATTAAATCTTGAATAAAATATCTATCCCCACTTTTATCAGAAATATTGAACACAAATTATCAAAAATAAAATTTTGTGTGGCCCAGTGTCACAAAAAGTATAATAATATCACAATGGAATCATCATTCATCATGAATTGAACAGCTGTTGAGCTTGATATCAGGCTGATTAAATAACAGTGTAAGAAAGAATATTTGTTTACCAGTTTTCTTTGTTGCCAATACTAATCTCCAAAAATGATCCAAATTTTCAGAGAGCAAAGATCTTCAGTACAGCAAGAAATACGGTATTTAAAAACTAAAAGGTTTGTCGTTGTGTGCTACCAACTGTATATCATTGTCTACTGCAAGTGCAACATATTTTGGAGGCTGTTTTGTGGATGTCACAAGCCTAATTTATTTGCAAAAAACTTGCTGGAAACCATAAATTATACCAATCAAAGATATATGAATTTAAATAAAGAAACAACTCCAGGAGGAGAGGGACATATTTAAACAAAAAGGTAGGTAATGTATGAGGAGTACAGTTAAATGGTGTAATATCATGAAAGACAGATTCCAAAATACAACCCCTTCTTCTCCTGACACACAAACTAATTGTCATATATTTGGCAATATTTGACAACTAATGGAAATATCCAAAGCAAGTTACTCCTATTAAGATTTAAAGAATTCAATATTACAAGTGTCTAACTTACTGTTTGTCCCCGTAAGCATACATATCCTGGCTAGACTTTTTTTTCCCTTTCTCCTCATCTGTTTCCTTTGTCTCATCTTCTTCCCCTGTCATCTCCCTTCCATCCTCTAATTCCTCCCCTGAAGACTCCGACTCCCCCTCACTGTACCCAGACTCCTCATCTTCACTGACATCCTCCTCAGCTGGAATGACATGGTAAAAGCACATGCAAGTAATAAAACTAAGATGTTACTGCAACCTACAAGGAAACTGAATTATATCTTTTAACTTGAAAAGCAACAGATTTAGATTACTATTTTCTTTCTAAAATGCTTGAACTTTTGACACATGGAGCAACAGTAACTCTATTTAATACTAATAACTGTTCATGAAAACATGTTTTTAGCCATTCATTGACTGATTCACACTATGTACTGTGCAATCAACAGTGAATACAATAAACACATCTACTCTGTAATTGCGATATTATAATCAATGGATGGATAAAAAAAAAGCCAAAGGTGTTGGCAATAAAAATGCTAGTCTGTCCAAACTACCAAATTTATTTATCTTGAATACAATGGCTGACACAGCTATTGACCTTTACCTTATCCTTTCTAAACATGATCACTGAAGAAGATTTATATTTATTTATAGAAGGTAACTCACATAGTACAATGACTGTTCTCCCATGAGGCCCTTTTAGTCAAAATTTGTGGAACAAAATTTTATCAGTATTACAAATACTGTATCTTTTTTCAATTGATATAATTATGAATATTAACATCTTCACTAAAAGTCAGAAAGACCCTTGGATTTGGTACCTTAAAGTGATATCAAGCAGTTCAGTGAAAAATCTGACTGGACTTATTAAAAATGGAAAAAGACTCTAGCACACAACATAACTGTAGAAAAAAAGACTGGACCTTATGTTTACCTAAATTAAAATTTCCGCAAAAATTATGGCCAAACTGTAGAAGTAATGGTTTGGCATTACCTGATATCGCTGGTTCATCGGGAAACTTGACAGTTTTCTTTGTCGAAGCTGAGCCTTGTCCAAGAATTGTCTTTTTCAGCAAGGAAGAGCTTGCAGATTGCATCTGAATTGTTTTGGATGAAGCTTTGGTCATCATTTCTGTCGATTCTGAGGGGATGGTCAATACCAACTGAAGACTAAAGACTGGGCACGAGAATACCTCTATGATGTCCTGCTGACGAATTTCATTCAGAACCTGCAGATTTTACGAAAATTAAGGGAAAAACATTTTTCATATTTGACTTGGAAAACATGAATAAACTATGCAAGCTTTCAAAATCATCTCCATCTCTGAAGAAAAACTCAAGTCAATAATGCAGGCTTTATTACTTCATGTAAATCGCTTGTTTAATATTTTCCCATCATTAACAATTCATATTTATATTGATGCACAATAACAAAAGAAATATTCATACAGTACTGAAAAGATACATTAACTGTATTTTTATGATGTTACTTATGGGCACAGATCAATAAAATGACACTTCAAAGAACATCCACATCATACCTGGAAAATTAGTATGGATAACAATGAAGTGTTGCTGTGAAGATGAACCTTTTCACTAACCGATTTGATAATATGGAGAACTTCCTGGTACAACCACTAAATGCCCTCAACATTTAAACAGAATGGCAATCTATAATTTTAGGAAATGTGGCCATTGAAATCTATACATGAAAATTAACATTTCAATCAATGCCTGAAATCAGCAGCTGTCTAGATGACTGTAAAAAAATGAAAGAAAAATTTTTTCAACTTGTTGCCAGACTGAACAAGAGTGATTATTTTAAAACAAGTTGGAAATGCTTGTCTGCAAAATCATTTTTGCACTTTACTATAAATTTTCACCTAGCTAAACTGATGCAATTCAATAGTTCAAATATTAGTACAAAATACTGTCTGTGTAACTGTATCCAATGGGAAAGTGTTAAAAAATTAATACAAAGTACTGTCTGTGTAACTTGATCCAATAGACAAGTGTTCACCTTTTAGTATAAAGTACTGTCTGTGTAAATATATCCAAAAGACAAGTGTTCAAATATTAATATAAATCACTGTCTGTTTTACTTAATCTAATAGACAAGTGTTCAAATATTAGTACAAAGTATTGTCTGTGAAACTTGATCCAAGAAACGAGTTCAAATATTAAAATGAGGCACTGCCAGTGTAACTTGATACAAGTGTTCAAATATTAGTACAAAGCTCTGCCTGTTTAACTTGAGTCAATAGACAAGAGTTCAAATATTAATATAAAGCATCCCTGTGTAACTTGAGCCAATAGACGAGTTCAAATATTAATATCAAGCATCCCTGTGTAACTTGATCCAAAAGACAAAGAGTTCAAATATTAATATAAAGCATCCCTGTGTAACTTGATCTAATAGACAAGAGTTAAAATATTAATATCAAGCATCCCTGTGTAACTTGACCCAATAGACAAGAGTTCAAAGATTAATATAAAGCTTCTTTGTGTAACTTGATCAAATAGACAAGAGTTCAAATATTAATATCAAACTTCCCTGTGTAACTTGACCCAATAGACAAGAGTTCAAATATTAATTTGAAGCATCTCTTTGTAACTTGATCCAAAAGACAAGAGTTCAAATATTAATATAAAGCATCCCTGTGTAATTTGATCCAATAGACAAGAGTTCAAACATTAATATAAAGCACTCCCTCTTTAATTTGATCCAACTGAGAAGAGTTCCAATATTAATGTAAACAGTCTGTATAATTTGATCCAATAGACAAAAAGTTTAAATATTAATATAAGGCACAAACTTATAGGTAATGTCCAACTGCAAACAAAAAAGACCATGATCTTCTATTGCATTATACATAGGCAAACACATACTGTGTTCATCCATCCATGACACACACATGCTACATGTATTCATCCATCCATGTGACATACACATACTACAAGTATTCATCCATGTGACACACACATACTACATGTATTCATCAATCTATGTGACACATAACACATGTATTCATCCATCCATGTGACAAACCACATGTATTCATCCATCCATGTGATAAACACATACTACAAGTATTTTTACACCCATGTGACACATGCATACTACAATTATTCATCCATGTGACACACATACAAGTATACACCCATGTGACACATGCATACTACAATTATTCATCCATGTGACACACACATACTACTAGTATTTATCCATCCAGGCAAAACACACATATTACATGTATTCATCCAATCAGTTGACACATAATACATACATTTATACATCCAGGTGAATCACACATAATACATGTATTCATCCATCCATGTGACACATAATACATGTATTCATACATCCAAGTAAATCACCTATTATACATTCATCCATCCAAATGACTCACACATTACATATAATACAAGTACTCATCCATCCAGGTGAATCACACATAATACATGTATTCATCCTTCCATCCAAATACATATTAATATAAACATACAAGATAGCTATTTAGATAGGTGGGTTCAGAGATAAAAAAATAGAAAGATATATAGACAGATATGAAAACAAGACAAACTATCTAATAAACAGAAATTTCACCTCATCAATATCTGGTGGTCCCTCATGGATAGCAGGCTGTTCAAAGTCATAATGTGGAATGACATAGCCTGAGGCAGTTACATCCAGGGTTTGGGGTTGCACCTTCAACATTGAGTTGCTAGCTCTAGACAAGGATCTGACAAGGAAAATTGGTATACCATTAATTAGTACACACAAAAAATGTAAAAAAATTACAATTAAACAGCTGATTCATAAACATAAGGGCATTTCACCTTAACAAAATGTGTCACCTTATTTTCAAAGGTCTCCAAGAAGACTCAATTTTTTTACTTTCTTATCAAGATGAAACAATGGAAGATATTCAGCAAAACAGCTTTTGACACAACAACAATGTCATGATTCATCTCACCCTTAAAAGAGAACATCATTCAAGAATGTCATTCAAGATTGGCATTCAAAAATATCATTCAAGAATTCCAATCAAGAATATCATTTATGAAACATCATTCATTCAAGAATATCATTAAAGAATATTATCACAACATTCAAAAATTTCATTCCAGAACATCAATCAAGAACTTCATTCAAAATCACAATTAATGACATTAAAGAACATCAGTCATGAACATCCTTCAAGAGTCTCATTCAACGATATCATTTAAGAATGTCATTCAAAAACATCACTCAAGAATTCTATTTAAGAATATCATTCACAAAATATCATTCATGAAACAACATTCAAGAATTTAATTCATGAGCATAACTCAAGAATGTCATTCAAAAACATCATCAAGAATTTCATTCAAGAATGTCATTCAAATACATCCTTCATAAACATCATTCAAGATCATCATTCAAGACTGTCATTCAAGAACATCATTCAAGAACATCATCAAGAATTTCATTCAAGAATGTCATTCAAATACATCCTTCATAAACATCATTCAAGATCATCATTCAAGACTGTCATTCAAGAACATCATTCAAGAATGTCATTCAAGAACATCATCAAGAATTTCATTCAAGACTGTCATTCAAGAACACCATTCAAGACTGTCATTCAAGAATGTCATTCAAGACTGTCATTCAAGAACACCATTCAAGACTGTCATTCAAGAATGTCATTCAAGACTGTCATTCAAGAACATCATTCAAGACTGTCATTCAAGAATGTCATTCAAGACTGTCATTCAAGAACACCATTCAAGACTGTCATTCAAGAATGTCATTCAAGACTGTCATTCAAGAACATCATTCAAGACTGTCATTCAAGAATGTCATTCAAGACTGTCATTCAAGAATGTCATTCAAGACTGTCATTCAAGAACATCATTCAAGACTGTCATTCAAGAATGTCATTCAAGACTGTCATTCAAGAACACCATTCAAGACTGTCATTCAAGAACACCATTCAAGAATGTCATTCAAGAACATCATTCAAGAATGTCATTCAAGAACATCATTCAAGACTGTCATTCAAGAACACCATTCAAGACTGTCATTCAAGAACACCATTCAAGAATGTCATTCAAGAACATCATTCAAGAACATCATCAAGAATTTCGTTCAAGAATGTCATTCAAGAACATCATTCAAGAACATCATCAAGAATTTCGTTCAAGAATGTCATTCAAATACATCCTTCATAAACATCATTCAAGATCATCATTCAGTAATGTCATTCCAGTACATCGTTCAAGAATGTCATTTAAGAACATAATTTAATGTCATTCAAATACATCTTTCATAAAGATCATTCAAGAACATCATTAATTTTATTCAAGAACACCATTCAAGAATGTCATTCAGGAACATCATTCAAGAATGTCATTCAAGAACATCATTCAAGACTGTCATTCAAGAACACCATTCAAGAATGTCATTCAGGAACATCATTCAAGAATGTCATTCAAGAACATCATTCAAGACTGTCATTCAAGAACACCATTCAAGAATGTCATTCAAGAATGAATTTCAAAAACATCATTCAAGAATGAATTTCAAAAACATCATTCAAGAATGAATTTCAAAAACATCATTCAAGAATGAATTTCAAAAACATCATTCAAGACTGTCATTCAAGAACATCATTCAAGAACACCATTCAAGAATGTCATTCAAGAACATCATTCAAGAATGTCATTCAAGGACATCATTCAAGAATATTATTCAAGAACATCATCAAGAACACCATTCAAGAATTTCATTCAAGAATGTCATTCAAGAACACCATTCAAGAATGTCATTCAAGAACATCATCAAGAATTTCATTCAAGAATGTCATTCAAGAATGAATTTCAAAAACATCATTCAAGAATGAATTTCAAAAACATCATTCAAGAATGAATTTCAAAAACATCATTCAAGAATGTCATTCAGGAACATCATTCAAGAATGTCATTCAGGAACATCATTCAAGACTGTCATTCAAGAACATCATTCAAGAACACCATTCAAGAATGTCATTCAAGAACATCATTCAAGAATTTCATTCAAGAACATCATTCAAGAATATTATTCAAGAATATCATTTAAATAACACACAATACACAGGTTGAATAGACACTTTGTTGTACATATAAAATAATCTTTTTGGCATAATGAGTCAAATCCTGTCACAGCACACTGCACTAGCCCAGCTCTGAATTGTTTTAAAGGATACCTCAGGACAGGAAGCATGTTGGAGTTTGTAGGGTTGTTAAAATTGTCCGATACCTGCAAGTGTTGGGCCGCAAGGGGCTGACAGGAGGTATATAGAGACGATGGTCCGATACCTGCATGTTGAACCGCCAGGGGCTGACAGGAGGTATATAGGGACAATGACAACCGAAACACGACAAGTCCAATCCGAGGATGCCATGATAGCAAACATCAGCCGATACTCCATACATGCACCGCATGAAGCAGGTATGAAGTATATGGGCATAATAGTAGAGTACATTTAAGTACTGACACAAATTGGGGTTCAAAGCAAAATTTTTTGATTAAATGAAACTTGGCAATGGCCATACATGCACCGTAGAAAGCAGGTATGAAACAGCTGGGTATAATAGTACAAGTACATTTAAGAACTGACCCAAATTCATTTCTATGTAAAGATTTTTGAATGCATGAAAACTTGGAAATGCTGCAGTTTTTGAAAGTGCTGAAAACCTTGTTCAAAAGTCGAGTCATGAATGCCTGAAGTTAGGCAATGCACCCAAGAACAGAACTGGAACAGTATGCTATGCAAGAAACGCCCCAAATAAATGACATGGTGGATCTCAGGACAGGAGACATGTTGGAGTATGTAGGGTTGTGAAGAGTGTCTGACACAAACCAAAACTCAAGAAGTCCTATCCTGAGGATGCTAAAAAATTACATGGTGGAAGGTGGGGAGACGGGTGGTTCTTTCCGCTGATAAAGGTGTAAAATTTGATGTCGCAATCGACAATTCACCAAAAAGCACACATCTCCACATGCATCCTGCATCCACATGAATGACACCAACAACCAACAATGCCTGATCACATGCTCCAAACTCAGCCATCTGACTGGCTAAACATGACATCACATTCAAATTCAGCTACTAGACCATTAATATATATTAATGACATCATGTCTTGTAGCAATAAACCTGGCAGACAAAGAGGGGTCCAAAAAGGGGCTAGAGATGGATGCACTGTGTATTATTCAAACTACATTTAATCACTTAAATTACAATTCAAGAACATCATTCAAGATCATTCAAGACTGTCATTCAAGATCATTCAAGAATGTCATTCAAGAACATCATTCAAAATGTCATTCAAGAACATCATTCAAAATGTCATTCAAGAACATCATTCAAGAAAGTCACTCAAGAACACCATTCAAGAACACCATTCAAGAACATCATTCACGAATGTCATTCAAGAACATCATTCGAAACCTTCATTTATGAAATGCCATTCAAGAGCATCATTCAATCACATCATTCATAAACATCATTCAAGAAGATCTTTAATGTCATTTAAGAAATTCATTCAAGAATGTCATTCAAAACATCATTAAAGATCATCATTCAAGAATGTCATTCAAAACATCATTAAAGAACATCATTCAAGAATGTCATTCATGAACATCATTAAAGAACATCATTCAAGAATGTCATTAAAGAACATCATTCAAAAACATCATTCAAGTATGTCATTCAAGAATGTCATTCAAGAACATCATTCGAAACCTTCATTTATGAAATGCCATTCAAGAGCATCATTTAATCACATCTTTCATAAACATCATTCAAGAACATCATTAATGTCATTCAACACAATGACACTAGACATAAAATTACAGTATTTGGCCCAAATGACGCAAGACATAAAATTAAAACATCTGGCCATAATGACACTACTAGACATAAAATTGCAGCATTTGGTCATAATGACACAATACATAAAATTACAGCATTGTGTCATAATGACACATGACATAAAATTACAGCACTGTGTCATAATGACACCACTTGACATAAAATTACAGCATTGTGTAATAATGACATATGACAATATTACAGCACTGTGTCATAATGACACAATACATAAAATTATAGCATTTAGCCATAATGACACCACATGACATAAAATTACAGCATTTGGCCAAGATGAGACCATAAAACATAAAATTACAGCATTTGGTCAAGATGAGACCATAAAACATAAAATTACAGCATTTGGCCATAAAGACACAATACATAAAATTACAGCATTTGGCTTCATACCTCGATTCAGATGTCTTCGGCATAGTAGCTGCTGAACTATCAGAAATGACAGAGTCTTGATAATCCTTCATTGAAAAAGACAAGAAAAGTCATGAAAGAGTGGCATAATAATAATAATAATAATAATAATAATAATAATAATAATAATAATAATAATAATAATAATAATAATAATAATAATTATTATTATTAATAACAACAACAGATGTAAATATTTAGATTCAAGACAAGTAACTCAGATGGGATCATGTTTACATTGCTTCTGAGTCCGATAGGATATCATTATCAAAGCATGGTCAATAGAGCAGATTATATTTGTTAGCGATGGATTTTGATGCATTAACAACAATAGTCATACCAGATGAGAGAAAAAGATTTTCCCTTGAATGCTGCTATGGAAGCATACAAATCTGTCAAGGCAGCCATATTGTAAGGAACATTTCATACCAAGTTTAATTCAAACTGGCCATGCCAATCTAAAGCTTAAGTCAAAATCGGGTTTTATTATTCTGGTAGCTATCAAGCCAAACCATTTTTAGGTGTTCCACGCCAGACAAATTCTGGTACAGCAAGTATCATTCCAGCTAGGTATGATCAAAAATCGGTTAGTCAATTTTAAACAACAACTTAGAAATATGTTTTGTTTTATCTCTGTTGCTTTGGAAGGAAGGAACTTTTGCTTAATATTGCTAAAAAGATATTCATTAAAAAAATCTCAGTGAATAAATTTTTTAAGGGTATAAAAAATTGAAATATTGTTGTTATATAGAAAAAAATATGCTTACTAAATCAAGAATTTAGTTACAATACTTCACAAAAACAGTCATAGCAGCTGTTCAATTAGAATCAACTGTACAAAAGTGTGAAAGACCTTAATGCCAGCATGCTTGTCAAATTTTGTTTAATAGTTATTTAATGAGTTATTGATAACTTTTTGTATTTTTAGTAACTGCAGCCATAATAAAGCACAGATCAGAATCATAATTTGTGTTGCACAGTTTTTTGAGGGGAATCACTTTGTGTTTGGGGTGTGGGAAATACATTTTTATAAAGGCTTTTCCTTTTTTAGTAATACTGAACAAATGTAATGGTGCATTGACATCAATTATTTCAATTTTAAACAGGCTTTATGCCAAGATGCTGACAAATTTAGTTAAAGTTTGTTAAGTTAAATTCTGTCATTTTGACATTGTTTTTCTTTTTAGTTATAGCCACTGTACTGGAAGACTGATCTGCATAATCTGTAACAAAACTGAAATGGATTTATGCCAGGATGCTTTCTACAATTATTGCTGAAAATGGTAACAAAATATTGAAAACTTCAAATGGACCAATGATGCAAGACTGGCACATTATATAAGTCTGTCAGGTCTAATGGCCAGGTTAGCAAAAAATTACCAATTTGCCTTATGGCTGTGCCATTTAAACACATGTTAACCAAGCAAGGTACACTTTTATAATATACTCAGGAGTACTCTGATTTCTTTAATAGATTATATAAAAATGGTTACTATTATTATTATTATGAAAATTTTAAACTGCATCTATGGTTGGCTATTCCACATCAAAATTACCCTCTCTGGTTCCCAATAATAATTTACTGGGAACAGCCCTTATTTTGTCTGTTATCTTCCAATTTCACAAATTAATATGTGGAAAAAAACTAAATATATCTGTTCTTTACATTATCCATGCATGATTATAAAATTGTATGTCATAAAAAGACAATTAAAGGTATTATCTGAGGCTAAGTACATCACCAATAATTTTTAGCCCTTGTTTTCATGCACCAATTCATACTGAATGCCATCGGATTGTTCTATAAAATAAATGTTACTAAAACTCTGACTGTCTATTAATCTGTTAATCTTTTAATTCTGCAGAGGGAAACCAAATCATCTTGTAATTAATCACAATATGACCAACACCGAAAAGATTTCTATTTATTGCTTCCCTGCACCAAAGAAATAAACCTTTCAAGTATGAAAAATCACTTACAACACTGTATTGTGGAATTTTTTGTTATCACAAAACACAAAAATAAAGACCCATCTACAATGACAAAATGAAGATTCCTTCACCGGTAAGGAATTTTAATCAAAGACAAAAATCTCTTTTTTTTGCAACTATCATGAATATCACAAATATGATACTTTGTAGGACTTTTCAAACAATTTCTCCAGTCACCAAAGCATTTACAGTTCAAACCTCATATTTCACTGAATATGTGTGTAAGATGTCATGAACAAGTATCAAACATGCCATGAAATTTTTCTTTAAATAAATGACCCATTATCAAACGTGATCTACCTCTTCAAATTAACAAACCAGATCTTCATACCTGTCAACTTTTCAAATGCCAAGTAGGGAGTTTTAATTAAAAAAATATGGAGACAGTGACCTAAAATTTAGATGTTTTCCCAGCATATTTTAAGCCACATGTTCACTAAATATTAACTGATATTCTGGGTCCAATATGCATGAAATTCTCCAAGGACAGTCCTTATCTTTCTCTGATGCACCTTATTTTACCCATAACCTGCTGCCTTTGCTTATTTTGGTCAGCTGTGTCCAACAAACTGCACAACAGCTAAAGGTTAGTCTTAAGTAAACAAGCAAGAAATTTAGCACAAACAACCCCAAATATTGGGAGTTTTTTTTATCTCTGGCATGAGAGTTGACAGGTATGGATCAAATGTACCATGCAGACTACACCCAAATTTCCATTACTTACTCTCCTTGGAGTGGTAACAGTGCTTCTTGTAGCTGACCTACTTTTTCCCCTTGTACTATACTTTTTATTACTTTCCTAAAAAAACCATCTATAATATGAAGTTATATTGATCCAGTTTAGAACTGATATGATTTTACAGCAACAGAGGTAACATACAACTTATTTCCAGCTGTACCAACCTAAAATGTGTGGAAGCTAACTCATAAGATAAACACAGGATGACATTTTTAAAGGAAAAACCACTTGAAAGGGATTTATTTTGCTGAAATATAGACAAGTCTATTCCAATGGAAGCAGTCATGGTTTTATCTACATAATGGGTGACTCCCAATGAAAATGGAGATTGCTTGGGAGAGGAATTTGAGGGGTATTCTCAAAACTATTTCCTACACAGATAAAACTTATACAGCCAGCCAATCAAGGCTTTAAGGCTTTCCCTGCATTCATTACACACAGCCAGCCAATCAAGGCTTTAAGGCTGTCCCTGCATTCATAAAATGTATACAGCCAGCCAATCAAGGCTTTAAGGCTGTCCCTGCATTATTAAAACTTATACAGCCAGCCAATCAAGGCTTAAAGGCTGTCCCTGCATTCATAAAACACAGCCAGCCAATCAAAAACTTTAAGGCTGTCCCTGCATTCTTAAAACTTATACAGCCAGCCAATCAAGGCTTAAAGGCTTTCCCTGCATTCATAAAACACAGCCAGCCAATCAAGGCTTTAAGGCTGTCCCTGCATTCTTAAAACTTATACAGCCAGCCAATCAAGGCTTAAAGGCTGTCCCTGCATTCATAAAACACAGCCAGCCAATCAAGGCTTTAAGGCTGTCCCTGCATTCTTAAAACTTATACAGCCAGCCAATCAAAGCTTAAAGATTGTCCCTGCATTCATAAAACACAGCCAGCCAATCAAGGCTTAAAGGCTGTTCCTGCATTCATAAAACACAGCCAGCCAATCAAGGCGTTAAGGCTGTCCCTGCATTCTTAAAACTTATACAGCCAGCCAATCAAGGCTTAAAAGCTGTCCCTGCATTCATAAAACACAGCCAGCCAATCAAGGCTTTAAGGCTGTCCCCGCATTCTTAAAACTTATACAGCCAGCCAATCAAGGCTTAAAGGCTGTCCCTGCATTCATAAAACACAGCCAGCCAATCAAGGCTTTCAGGCTGTACCTGCATTCTTAAAACTTATACAGCCAGCCAATCAAGGCTTAAAGGCTGTCCCTGCATTCATAAAACACAGCCAGCCAATCAAGGCTTTAAGGCTGTCCCTGCATTCATAAAACATCTAAATCTGAGTAGCTACTTCACTTAATTTTGGAGATCTTTATAAAATATCATGACCATCATATTAATGGACAAATGTCTTGAAAACAAGTCTGTCCAGAATAAGAGGGGAATTTCCAAATAAAAGGCTGATAAAAAAAATAAACTAGAGTTGAGTATTTACTCAAGTCTGAGAAGTTTTGTGAAAGCTGGGCATAATCAGGTGAGCTTTTCTTTTCTGTAACTTTTTACTGTTTTAAAAGGTTTCATTTGTTCATTTACTTTCTGGCACAAATGTTGTTTAAGAAACCATTTTTAACAGTGTAGATTTTGACTATATTATTTTACATATATTTCTTTCTTTTTTTCCACCACTACACCTTATTCAGGCAGGGAAGAGAAGTCACCCAAATGCCCAGCATGGACCCTGCAGAGTGGTCCATATTTACCAGCTAGGATGGCAGTGTAATTTAAGTGTAGGGTATATTTTTGTGCACTAAACATTGTTGGGTGTAATTTTTTGTGTAAATAAAATGTAAAGTATAATTGTGTGTTTCAGAAATAAGAATGGTCTTGTATGCATTAGTATGGTTTCTACATCAACAGAGGGTTGTTTTGCAAGGAATTCTGAGGGTATTGCATATTTTGTACATCCCAAGAGAGTTGTTTTGCAAGGAATTCTGAAGGATTTACATGGTTTGAAGATCCACACAGGGTTGTTTTGCAAGGAGTTCTGAAGGACTTCCATGGTTTGTACATCCCCAGGTTGTTATTTTGCAAGGAGTTCTGAAGGACTTCCATGGTTTGTACATCCCCAGAAGGTTGTTTTGTAAAAAGTTCTAAAGAACTTCCAAGTTTTCACTGAAATTATATTTCTTATGAAAACAGCTTTTTATGCACATTATGTTTTTTAATCACTGCATAAATAGGTACAAAAGTTAGCAAAACAATACCCCACAAAACTAATTAGTGCCACTACAGCAAAGGCATGTTACTCAATCTTGTAACAACCCATTTCATGTGTCATTTGAGCCACTTAATTCTTTCATTTTAATTATTAATTTATTCATTAGGTCTGGTTAATATACAAATAGCAAAAAGTTTTGAATTTAAAAAAATGACATATTTTGGTCAATTTTAATATCTGTATTCCCTCAGATAAAATCAAGTTGTGGGAAAAATTCATAAGTTTTCCAAGAAATTCATGAACTTTTCTATGCTAAAACCAACTTTTCAACATATCCAAGAATGTTTCCAAACAAACCTATAAATTCAAATTTTTTATTGGCAACCCCTTAAATTCAAAGAGTTTTCAACATTTCATGAACATGGCTGGTAAGGGGTCAAATTTCCAGGCAGTAGGACTGGTAATTATACATCCTCCTACTCTTCAACCCTACCCCCATTAAATAAATATTGACTTCTCCCCAGCCATTTACTAACATATGCAAGTAATATAAAAATATGCATCAAAGAAGAGTGAGCAACATGCATCTTAAAGTTTAAAATGAAACTGCTATTCAGATGCATGCATGTTTTAATAAAATGGGAAAAACTCTGATGGCAACTGCACAATTGAAGAAATTAGCACATGCATTGAAGATAAAAAAAATATTAACAAACTGAAGCAAGCAAACAAGAGAAAACTTAGGGAAAGCAGAGAGTAAATATACATTTCTCTGAAATTTGGTCGAGAAACACTAAGACAATAAATACAGGTCTAGGTACACTGAATACAGGTCTAGGTACACTGTGAGACAATGAATACATGTCTAGGTACACTATGTAAGACAATGATTACAGGTCTAGGTACACTAAATAAAGGTCTAGGTACACTATGTGAGACAATGAATACAGGTCTAAGTAAACTATGTAAGACAATGAATACAGGTTTAAGGACACTGAATACAGGTCTAGGTACACTGTGAGACAATGAATACATGTCTAGGTACATTAAATACAGGTCTAGGTACACTATGTGAGACAATGAATACATGTCTAGGTACACTATGTAAGACAATGAATACAGGTCTAGGTACACTGAATATAGGTCTAGATATACTATGTGAGACAATGAACACATGTCTTGGTACACTATGTAAGACAATGAATAGAGGTCTAGGTACACTAAATTCAGGTCTAGGTACACTATGTAAGACAATGAGTACATGTCTAGGTACAATGAATACAGGTCTAGGTACACTATTTGAGACAATAAATACATGTCTAAGTACACTATGTAAGGCAATGAATACACTATGTAAGACAATTAATACAGGTCTAGGTACACTATGTGAAACAATGAATAAAGATCTAGGTACACTAAATACAGGTCTAGGTACACTATATAAGACAATGAGTACATGTCTAGGTACAGTGAATACAGGTCTAGGTACACTATTTGAGACAATGAATACATGTCTAAGTACACTATTTAAGACAATGAATACACTAAGACAATGAATACATGTCTAAGTATACTATGTAAGACAATGAATACAGGTCTAGGTACACTATGTGAGACAATGAATACATGTTTAGGTACACTAAATAAAGGTCTAGGTACACTATGTAAGACAATGAATACAGGTCTAGGTACACTGAATACAGGTCTAGGTACACTATGTAAGACAATGAATACAGGTCTAGGTGCACTATGTAAGATATTAAATACAGGTCTAGGTGCACTATGTAAGACAATGAATACAGGTTTAGCAACACTGAATACAGATATAGGTATACTATGTGAGACAATGAATACATTTCTAGGTACACTATGTAAGACAATGAATACAGATCTAGGTACTCAAAATACAGGTCTAGGTACAATATGTAAGACAATGAATACAGGTCTAGGTACACTGAATACAGGTCTAGATACACTATGTGAGACAATGAATACTGTCTATGTACACTATGTAAGACAATGAATACAGGTTGAGGTGCATTGAATACATGTCTAGGTACAATATGTGAGACAGTGAATACAGGTCTTGGTACACTGTGAGACAATGAATAGAGGTCTAGGTACACTATATGAGACAATGAAAACATCTGATACTAAACTGCTATACAGTTTTCAAAATACAATAAGGTCTAAATTGTTTTGCAGTTACAAAATATACTGTGGTTCCAATTGTTTAACAGTTTTCAAAATACACTAACGTCTCTACTGTTTAACAGATTCAAAATAAAATGTGGTCTGAACTGTCTGAAAGTTTTCAAAATACATTCATGTCTCAACAACTTGAAAGGTTTTAAAATTCAATAAAGTCTCAAACGTCTGAAAGTTTTCAAAATAAATTGACAAATCATTTACCCATACTCCATTTAACTGGATGTCTCAGTATCTTTGGATCCTTGATTAATATGGTTTTCTCAGTTATCCATACAAAATATTTACATGTATGTTCAGATGACAGAGATTTATAAGTAACATACAGTCATGGATTAATGTAAAATAGGCTAAACAATGCAATATTTGATATACCTGATCATGTATTTGTCATGGATTAATGTAAAACAGGCCAAACAATGTAATATTGGTTATACTTGATCACCTATTTGGCATATATTAATCTAAAACAGGTGAAAAGTAATATCAATTATAATTGATGATATAGTTCAGTGGTTCCCAAACGTTTTCAGACCACTGCCCACTTGGTTATCCTCAGTGCCCCCTACTTTACCTCATATAAAGCATTATTCAGCATTAGCACAACCACACACACACAGTAAACCCACCGCCCCACCAGAATTTGGTACCACCCACTTTGGGAACCACTGATCTATTTGGCAGTCAGATGGAGATTAATTATGAAAATTACATTCAAGATGAATCCTTCTGTTTTGTATTCACTGATTAGGAAATAAATGCTTTGTTTATAAACAATATATAGCATAAAAATGTTTAGACTTGTCTAATGAGATCTGACCTAGCATATAATGTTTAGACTTGTCTAGTTCATGCATACAATGGAACTTAATGATGCTGCATGCGAATTCTTACCTTTAACTGTTGCAGACCTTGAACACATCTGTGTTGCTGTCAGTGACAGAAGCATAATTCTTAAAACATGTCTGTGTGCACAAAACAATTTATTATGAACACATATTTTTTTCCTACACAAAGTGCACATTCTACTTGTGCACATACTTGTAAGTGCAAAAACATCCATAGCAAGTGACAATATGGTATATCAGTTTAATTCATGCTTCCTACAAATATACAATATACTCTCCATTGATGGATCCCCATATAGATTTACAGTAGAACCTCAATTGATGGATCACCATGCAGGTTTACATTAGAAAATCAACTGATGGATCACATTGCAGATTTACATTAGAAAATCAATACCAAAGGGTATATCAGTTTAAATTCACATTTCCTACAGATTTACAATAGAACCTCAATTGATGGATCATCATAAAGTGTTACAGCAGAACCTCAACTGATGGATCACAGTAGGGTGTTAAAGTTTAATTCCCATTTCCTAGA
>JAEAOA010002319.1:0-95698 GCA_016746295.1 Potamilus streckersoni | reverse complement strand
AATAAAAAGATGACACTCCAGATTGGAACGTTGTTTCAATACCAACTGGATCCTATCAAATTGAGCAAATTAATAATGAATTACAACGTAGAATAAAATCCATTACTAAAAAAGAATCAAAAATTGCGATAACAGTTCATGAACCAACACTGTCATCTACAATTGAAATAGGCTCTCCTGGGTATGTTGTAGATATTTATAACAGTTCAATAAGAACAGTATTAGGATGGCCCGAAGATCCACCTAGAAGTGCTGGTAATTCCACGCCCGAGCCTATAAAATCTGATTACGTCACTGATGAAATAGGACCTGAAAATCCAGTAGAAAGTAATAGAAATCGCAGGAATACATCTTCTGATCTCCTTAGCAAGGCGATCGCGGGAGTCGCGGCTAATATTTTTTCTAAGATCATAAAGGAGGGGGTGAGGAAATTAAAGGAAGAGAGGGATGAAAAGATGAAGGAGAAATTGAGAAAAGAGTTGAATGAAAACTTTAATGAGGAGTTAGATGAACGTCGTATTACTGATAAATTCACAGCGATAAATAATGATCTTTCATTACTGCTAGTATCTCTAAGATCCGGTTCTCTCACTAAAGACGAATTCATCAGCGTGGTAGCTACATGTAATAAAATTATCGATGACGCAGAAAAATATCATTCTCGAAACATTCAAGAAATAGCAGATGATCCTGAATTAAGTAAATTTTTTGCAGAGAAATATAAAATTCCCGTTGAAGATATTCCAACGTTTAAACTACCAGGATATAACATACCAGAATTGAAGAAAAATCTCAGAGCGGCCATCGACGAGGGATTCAGAATAATTCATGACGAATGGGAAAAAAAACAACCCAAACCAACTATATTAACTCACAATAATTCTCAAAACGGCGACGGTAGACATATCGCACCGAACAATGTGAATATTTCATCGGTGATCGCACTTAATTTAACGTGTGATGTAATCGAAGGAAGTTATCAAATTAATATGGAACAATCAAATCAAGCCCGACAAGGTTACATTCTTTATTCATTTTCACCAACAGCACCCCCCGGATTTTTAATTGTTGAGAATCCGACTAATCCAGTCTATATGCAATGTCAAAATGATTCACTAACCAGAATTAATTTTACACTCACCGATCAGTCAAATAATTTAATTGATCTACGTGGTGAAGTATTATCGATTAGTCTGTTTGTGAAAAGCTAACAAATATCGGTTAAATAATTTGTATTAATCAGCAGCAGAGAGGGTGAAATGACAACATATTTGCGACCGTAGATGGCAGCAATTTGAGTGTGGTTATGACAATGTATTTGCGACAAAATCGCTAAGATGGGGTCTTTATTTTTTTTTTGGTTGAAATATGAGATTTCGTAGGAAGGTTCCATTGGCATTCTGAGGCTTTAATCGATTCTGTCGCAAAAATTTGTAGACGTAGATGGCAGCAATTTGAGTGTGGTTATGACAATGTATTTACGACAAAATCGCTAAGATGGGACCTTTAATTTTTTTTTGGTTAAAATGAGATTTCGTAGGAAGGCTCCATTGGCATTCTGAGGCTTTAATCGATTTTGTCGCAAATATATTGTTGTAGGGTTCACCCTCTCTGCTGCTTTATGTTTTTTAATCACTGCATAAATAGGTACAAAAGTTAGCAAAACAATACCCCACAAAACTAATTAGTGCCACTACAGCAAAGGCATGTTACTCAATCTTGTAACAACCCATTTCATGTGTCATTTGAGCCACTTAATTCTTTCATTTTAATTATTAATTTATTCATTAGGTCTGGTTAATATACAAATAGCAAAAAGTTTTGAATTAAAAAAATGACATATTTTGGTCAATTTTAATATCTGTATTCCCTCAGATAAAATCAAGTTGTGGGAAAAATTCATAAGTTTTCCAAGAAATTCATGAACTTTTCTATGCTAAAACCAACTTTTCAACATATCCAAGAATGTTTCCAAACAAACCTATAAATTCAAGTTTTTTATTGGCAACCCCTTAAATTCAAAGAGTTTTCAACATTTCATGAACATGGCTGGTAAGGGGTCAAATTTCCAGGCAGTAGGACTGGTAATTATACATCCTCCCACTCTTCAACCCTACCCCCATTAAATAAATATTGACTTCTCCCCAGCCATTTACTAACATATGCAAGTAATATAAAAATATGCATCAAAGAAGAGTGAGCAACATGCATCTTAAAGTTTAAAATGAAACTGCTATTCAGATGCATGCATGTTTTAATAAAATGGGAAAAACTCTGATGGCAACTGCACAATTGAAGAAATTAGCACATGCATTGAAGATAAAAAATATTAACAAACTGAAGCAAGCAAACAAGAGAAAACTTAGGGAAAGCAGAGAGTAAATATACATTTCTCTGAAATTTGGTCGAGAAACACTAAGACAATAAATACAGGTCTAGGTACACTGAATACAGGTCTAGGTACACTGTGAGACAATGAATACATGTCTAGGTACACTATGTAAGACAATAATTACAGGTCTAGGTACACTAAATAAAGGTCTAGGTACACTGTGAGACAATGAATACAGGTCTAAGTAAACTATGTAAGACAATGAATACAGGTTTAAGGACACTGAATACAGGTCTAGGTACACTGTGAGACAATGAATACATGTCTAGGTACATTAAATACAGGTCTAGGTACACTATGTGAGACAATGAATACATGTCTAGGTACACTATGTAAGACAATGAATACAGGTCTAGGTACACTGAATATAGGTCTAGATATACTATGTGAGACAATGAATACATGTCTTGGTACACTATGTAAGACAATGAATAGAGGTCTAGGTACACTAAATACAGGTCTAGGTACACTATGTAAGACAATGAGTACATGTCTAGGTACAATGAATACAGGTCTAGGTACACTATTTGAGACAATAAATACATGTCTAAGTACACTATGTAAGGCAATGAATACACTATGTAAGACAATTAATACAGGTCTAGGTACACTATGTGAAACAATGAATACAGATCTAGGTACACTAAATACAGGTCTAGGTACACTATGTAAGACAATGAGTACATGTCTAGGTACAGTGAATACAGGTCTAGGTACACTATTTGAGACAATGAATACATGTCTAAGTACACTATTTAAGACAATGAATACACTAAGACAATGAATACATGTCTAAGTACACTATGTAAGACAATGAATACAGGTCTAGGTACACTATGTGAGACAATGAATACATGTTTAGGTACACTAAATAAAGGAATAGGTACACTATGTAAGACAATGAATACAGGTCTAGGTGTACTATGTAAGATATTAAATACAGGTCTAGGTGCACTATGTAAGACAATGAATACAGGTTTAGCAACACTGAATACAGATATAGGTATACTATGTGAGACAATGAATACATTTCTAGGTACACTATGTAAGACAATGAATACAGATCTAGGTACTCAAAATACAGGTCTAGGTACAATATGTAAGCCAATGAATACAGGTCTAGGTACACTGAATACAGGTCTAGATACACTATGTGAGACAATGAATACTGTCTATGTACACTATGTAAGACAATGAATACAGGTTGAGGTGCACTGAATACATGTCTAGGTACAATATGTGAGACAGTGAATACAGGTCTTGGTACACTGTGAGACAATGAATAGAGGTCTAGGTACACTATATGAGACAATGAAAACATCTGATACTAAACTGCTATACAGTTTTCAAAATACAATAAGGTCTAAATTGTTTTGCAGTTACAAAATATACTGTGGTTCCAATTGTTTAACAGTTTTCAAAATACACTAACATCTCTACTGTTTAACAGATTCAAAATAAAATGTGGTCTGAACTGTCTGAAAGTTTTCAAAATACATTCATGTCTCAACAACTTGAAAGGTTTTAAAATTCAATAAAGTCTCAAACGTCTGAAAGTTTTCAAAATAAATTGACAAATCATTTACCCATACTCCATTTAACTGGATGTCTCAGTATCTTTGGATCCTTGATTAATATGGTTTTCTCAGTTATCCATACAAAATATTTACATGTATGTTCAGATGACAGAGATTTATAAGTAACATACAGTCATGGATTAATGTAAAATAGGCTAAACAATGCAATATTTGATATACCTGATCATGTATTTGTCATGGATTAATGTAAAACAGGCCAAACAATGTAATATTGGTTATACTTGATCACCTATTTGGCATATATTAATCTAAAACAGGTGAAAAGTAATATCAATTATAATTGATGATATAGTTCAGTGGTTCCCAAACGTTTTCAGACCACTGCCCACTTGGTTATCCTCAGTGCCCCCTACTTTACCTCATATAAAGCATTATTCAGCATTAGCACAACCACACACACACAGTAAACCCACCGCCCCACCAGAATTTGGTACCACCCACTTTGGGAACCACTGATCTATTTGGCAGTCAGATGGAGATTAATTATGAAAATTACATTCAAGATGAATCCTTCTGTTTTGTATTCACTGATTAGGAAATAAATGCTTTGTTTATAAACAATATATAGCATAAAAATGTTTAGACTTGTCTAATGAGATCTGACCTAGCATATAATGTTTAGACTTGTCTAGTTCATGCATACAATGGAACTTAATGATGCTGCATGCGAATTCTTACCTTTAACTGTTGCAGACCTTGAACACATCTGTGTTGCTGTCAGTGACAGAAGCATAATTCTTAAAACATGTCTGTGTGCACAAAACAATTTATTATGAACACATATTTTTTTCCTACACAAAGTGCACATTCTACTTGTGCACATACTTGTAAGTGCAAAAACATCCATAGCAAGTGACAATATGGTATATCAGTTTAATTCATGCTTCCTACAAATATACAATATACTCTCCATTGATGGATCCCCATATAGATTTACAGTAGAACCTCAATTGATGGATCACCATGCAGGTTTACATTAGAAAATCAACTGATGGATCACATTGCAGATTTACATTAGAAAATCAATACCAAAGGGTATATCAGTTTAAATTCACATTTCCTACAGATTTACAATAGAACCTCAATTGATGGATCATCATAAAGTGTTACAGCAGAACCTCAACTGATGGATCACAGTAGGGTGTTAAAGTTTAATTCCCATTTCCTAGAAAAGATAGCCAAGTCTACTCAATTGATGGATCATATTAGAGTAGATGCCCCAGTCTACTGTACTGATGGATCACAATAGAAAAGATAATCCAGTCTACTCAATTGATGGATCACAATAGGAAAGATAACCCAGTCTATTAGATCTGTATTACAGCAAAAACCTTCAATCAAATAAAAAATGAATTTTCATTATATACCTCAGATTTTTTGACAATCTTGAATTCTTGTGTTTTATAGTACTAATCATGGTGGTGTCAGAGCTGCTCCAACAAGCCAAGCAACAAGCTTCTAATATGGCAGTAAATTACATAATATTAAAGCCTAGCTGGCAACAGTTGTGGTCAGAGGACCATAGTGGTCTCTAGAAAATGTTGACATTTGACTGAAAGGGTATTGAAGCTAGTGATCATGGATGATGGTCATTAAATTATGTACACCCCTAAAAACTAACATGTAGCTAATGCTACATCCATATATTCCATGTCCAGGATGCTCCCAGTTGAAAACAATGTAGACCTAATATCATTATTGTACAAGGAACCTACAGATTAAGGTCAATGTTGTTCCTCCAAAATAATGAGTAAAACAAACAGAATAGACCTAGATCTATTTGTGCATTATGAGTGTGCAGTCAAGTATGCATTATAATTTATAATAAAATATGTAAACTGGAATAACAGCAAATATTGTCCCACATATACACTGTACAATGATATATATATATATATATATATATATATATATATATATATATATATATATATATATATATATATCTCTGATAATCATTGTACAAACATATAAAATTTATATTGTATTAATTATGTATGAAATGGTATATATCTACCTTCTCTTCCTCTTCATCTGTGACATTGTAGGACTCTACTAAGTGCTCAAGCAGATGTCGGGTTGCTGTGACAACAAGGCGGCGCAACATTTCCACCACCAAGTAGTCAACAGAGCGAAGAAAACTAGCAAGACGCTGAAGAATCTTTCTCCACTCTGCTATTTCAGCATACAGTGGTCTGTCACCTGAAAAAAAGTTGCACAATTTGCTAAAACTGTATAACTCAATATATTAAAGATCATTCCTTAAACCAAGCACCATGGTAGCTCAGTTGGTACAGCATCAGATTGATAATCAAATGGGTTGCAAGCTCAAGACCTGCTTAGGTCACCTGTACAGGTGTTTCACAGGTGTGTCCCTTGAAAAGACAATAAGCTTACATTTCCTTGGTATAACAATGTTTTAAAATGGCTCTTTAAAAAAACATCAAAGGACATTCCTAAAACCAATTAAGGTTCAACAAATTTCAAAATCAACAGCATACACACTGATTTGGCTGCACATTAAAAAATATGTAAAGTCAAACCTGCCCTAATGAAGATGTTTATTAGGCAATCACCAGGTCTCAATGACCACTCCAATTTGCCCATGTGAAATTTCATAAACGAACATCATGTTTAAAATGCACATCTGATAACCATGGCCAATGGTCTGATCTCATAACCAAAGAGTGCTTTATTATGGCCTATGTAGTCATTTCAGAGGATATATGAAGCATTGGGGTTTTTAAATGTAAATACATATCAAGTGAATTGATGTAACATAAAAAAACAAGTTCTTTACATTAATCATTCAATCTGAACAACAAAAAACATTAAAAACAATAAAAATATAGGTCAGTTACAATTGACTATATTTGTTTGTTTTTTGTAAGAAAACTGGGTAGCCAGAAGAGTTTTCTGAATGATGTTCTGTACATTTCTTGAGAGAGAGAGAGAGAGAGAGAGAGAGAGAGAGAGAGAGAGAGAGAGAGAGAGAGAGAGAGAGAGAGAGAGAGAGAGAGAGAGAGAGAGAGAGAGAGAGAGAGAGAGAGAGAGAGAGAGAGAGAGAGAGAGAGAGAGAGAGATATTTTGCAATTAGACTTCATCAAAATAAATGTTGTGGAGTAGAGGTCATGTGTATGTGGCTTTTGTACTATCTACACCACCTATTAAAGCTGAAAACTAGACTTTTTAAAAACTTAATGGGATTGCTAGGAAGTTTCTTCATGAAGGTAGGATAATGAAAATAAAGGAGTTTGAATAACAAAATCTGGAGGCCATCTGACACATTTTTTAAAAACCCATCATTTTCCATGAATAGATGGTCCAAATCTGACAAAACGGGAGTAGTCTGGTGCCTCAGGTAATTCATCAAAGTGTGTCAGTGACATTGTATCATGGACAATGGAAGGCCTGGAGAAGGAGAAACTGATTGTCTCCCTTCCCTACTAGATGCACATGAGATGATATTGCTATTTAGATCTGTACCATTCTCATTCTGAACCAATTAATGACAACCCAATGATAATGCCATTATTCATTTAAAAGGATTAGTAATAAGATTTCCAACATGACCACTATGGTGCCATGATGGAGGACTGATGAACACCATTTTCTGTCTGAATCAGTTACATATTGCTATAAATATGTTCCAGGATAAATCCTGTGTCAATAAGATGATTAGGAGAAGTAGGCATAAAGATTTTCAGGATTATTATCAAGAAACCCATGTTAGATCCAATTAATAATGCTAAAAAGAAATGTTGTCCTTATCATATGGCCACCATATCAACCATACTGATGTCTACTGAGCACCATTTTTATCTGGATCTACTAGACACCATTAGGGGACATTGCAATTTTTTTTTTATTGGTGGAAAAATATACCATCTAGTGATCTTTTTTATTGGTGACATTTTTGGCTGTTTAAACTTGTATATACAACCTTTTGTTTGGAGTGGAGAAATTCAGAGGTCCCATGAAAGGTAGCCAGAAATTTGAAATAAAATGCACTGAAATTATCTATATTTACATAAACAAAATCTTTTTCCATATTGACAAACCATCTTAACACTATTGTCATATCATAATCTGCTTATATTGACATCTTGCATGAGTACTGTAATTTTGTGACACACGCTTTTTTTCAAATTTACATTTTTGGTAGCAGAGATCAACATGACAAAGCATTATCTCATAATCTACCTTTTGTCAGATTTTCAGCCACTCATTTTGCAATCAATATATCTACATAGACTGACATTTGTATGTGGATGGTAAGATAAATTCCTCTTCTTTTAACTCAGAATTAAATCCTTCAGAACATTCACATTTTCTGTAGTAATCCTTGTCATCAGACTAGAACACCTGTGTCTCTATCATCGATTGACCCTTTTCTTTAAATTTATAATGCATGCATGGAAGGAAGCATTACTCCACTACCACAAATGTAAAATACAAAAACAAAACAAACAAAAATCAAAAAAAAAAAGCTCTCACTTGTCTATTCAATAGGCAGGAACAGTAACTACATTTGACCATATGATGGCCAATTCAGTTTTTAAAATAATGTAGCCAGATAATATAGTAGCTGAAATTTCAAAGAAAACATTATCATTGTTATGAAAACATACTAGGCAAATGGGAAAAAAAGACTCAATCATGCAATACAATTTTTTGATGTCGCCACCACAATAAGAAATGGGTATTTGTATGGTTCTCAAAAGCTGTCCTTTAGCGGTGACTTCAATAACATATGCACCCTTCATCAAAGAAAGCTGACTACAATCTTCAGTAAAAACAAAGAACCTTTCTTCAAAGGAAATAAGTAGCAATAAGTAGCAAACTTAAATAAAAGCAATGGTGTCTGATGGATTGTTTCATGTTCCAACATAACTAGAACACTTTTACTGTGCTGTGAAAGTTTCCTTTTTACAGGAAACAAGTTTATGTTTACAAACTTTACCGACTGTGCTAAAAATGCAACTTTTTACTGATTTTGACATACTGAAAAGTAAATGTGCTTCATCATTCGTTACATGATTGTGCTTTTTTTCCCCTACTGAATTCAGACTTATATGACCTGTGACAAAATTATTGAATATTTTAAATCTGTGTGTGTGCATATTTTCAATGGAATTACTTGTATTGTGGATTCAATGTATGTGACGTGTTTTGCGGGTGAGTACATGGTGTTGATACTTTATAAATTGCTATACATTGGACGTGTATATATCAACAGCATACATGTATATGTACCAATGCATGGTTCTCTGAATAAAGTAACTTATTATATATGCCTTCTCTGTTTTCACTATAGGTGTATTTCTCATTTAATATGCATCGTTTGAAGATGAAAAATGTGCCAATGAAGCATGTATTTTCATGCCCACATTTATTACCTACCCCCCCCATCCCGGGCACATTTTCTGGGGTACATGCATTATTTTCTTCAGCTAACTGACCTGTTTGCTTATAAAACGGTTCTGTATATAACATGGTTGGGTTCTATGGCTGCCAACTACTGTGTTACAGCGGAGTCACACTGTATATACATCCCTTAAAATTACTAAAATTCTCTATAAAAAAAACAGACAAGTGTATACACTCTTTAAAATTACTCAAATTCTCTCTTAAAAATAGACATGTATATACACCCCATAACTCAAAGTCTTTATTACAAATATACAATTAAATGTACAATTACTCAAATTCTTAGTTACAAATATACAAAGTAAATACACAATATTATTCTAATTATTTTAAAAAAATATACAAAGTAAATACACCCATTAATATTACTTAAATTCTTTATAAAAACTATACAAGTATATACAGATTATCTTTGTTAGACTTACTTTTCTTGTCATCTTTTTTCTTGTCAACCATGGGACTGATGCCATACTTCTTATGCATCTTGTTGATGGCATTCACTTGCTCTTTTGGAGGTTTTGGGGGTGCCTTGATTTTGACCTTCTTGGACCCATCAGGTCTGATTCCCTGTGTGATCCCTTCCATCTCAGCTACTGTCTGCAAAGGGTATCAAGAACAGACCAGTATAATTTTCAACACTAAATTTTACTAGAATAATGTACTAAACCATTCAAACGTAGGTCAATGTCATGTGTCGAGTAACTGATATAGACATCTTGGTAACTGTATATACCTAACAAATACAATCCTTGAAAGCACACTGATATGATGCACAGAAATTCCAAAGGAAGGCAATATATATCTATGTTTTTACACAATGCATTACTTACAATAAAGATGTAGGTCATTTAAAAACAAGTTTAATTTCATATCTATGTTAACAACACAAGTATTATAAGTAAACATTATAGACTGACAGCCACATTAATAATCTGTAATGCCTGACTTTTGACCCCAAGTCCTCAAAATCTACACCTCAACCTCTGTAATGCCTGACTTTTGACCCCCAAGTCCTCAAAATCTATACCTCAACCTCTGTAATGCCTGACTTTTGACCCCAAGTCCTCAAAATCTACATCTAAACCTCTGTAATGCCTGACTTTTGACCCCAAGTCCTCAAAATCTACACCTCAACCTCTGTAATGCCTGACTTTTGACCCCAAGTCCTCAAAATCTACACTGCATCATCTGTAATGCCTGACTTTTGACCCCAAGTTCTCAAAATCTACACCTCAACCTCTGTAACGCCTAACTTTTATACCCAAGTCCTCAAAATCTACACCTCATCATCTGTAATGCCTGACTTTTGACCCCAAGTCCTCAAAATCTACACCTCAACCTCTGTAATGCCTGACTTTTGATTCCAAGTCCTCAAAATCTATAACTCAACCTCTGTAATGCCTGACTTTTGACCCCAAGTCCTCAAAATCTACACCTCAACCTCTGTAATGCCTGAATTTTGACCCCAAGTCCTCAAAATCTACACCACAACCTCTGTAATGCCTGACTTTTATACACAAGTCCTCAAAATCTACACCTCATCATCTGTAATGCCTGACTTTTGACCCCAAGTCCTCAAAATCTACACCTCAACCTCTGTAATGCCTGACTTTTGACCCCAAGTCCTCAAAATCTACACCTCAACCTCTGTAATGCCTGACTTTTATACCCAAGTCCTCAAAATCTACACCTCATCATCTGTAATGCCTGACTTTTGACCCCAAGTACTCAAAATCTACACCTCTACCTCTGTAATACCTGACTTTTGACCCCAAGTCCTCAAAATCTACACCTCAACCTCTGTAATGTCTGACTTATGACCCCAAGTCCTCAAAATCTACACCTCAACCTCTGTAATGCCTGACTTTTGACCCCAAGTTCTCAAAATCTACACCTCAACCTCTGTAATGCCTGACTTTTATACCCAAGTCCTCAAAATCTACACCTCAACCTCTGTAATGCCTGACTTTTATACCCAAGTCCTCAAAATCTACACCTCATCATCTGTAATGCCTGACTTTTGACCCCAAATCCTCAAAATCTACACCTCATCCTCTGTAATGCCTAACTTTTGACCCAAAGTCGTCCTCAAAATCTACACATCAACCACTGTAATGCCTGAGGTTTGATTCCAAGTCCTCAAAATCTACACCTCAACCTCTGTAATGCCTGACTTTTGACCCCAAGTCCTCAAAATCTACACCTCAACCTCTGTAATGCCTGACTTCCGACCCCAAATCCTCAAAATCTACACCTCAACCTCTGTAATGCCTGACTTATGACCCCAAGTCCTCAAAATCTACACCTCAACCTCTGCAATGCCTGACTTTTGACCCCAAGTCCTCAAAATCTATACCTCAACCACTGTAATGCCTGACTTTTGACCCCAAGTCCTCAAAATCTACACCTCAACCTCTGTAATGCCTGACTTTTGACCCCAAGTCCTCAAAATCTACACCTCAACCTCTGTAATGCCTGACTTCTGACCCCAAGTCCTCAAAATCTACACCTCAACCTCTGTAATGCCTGACTTTTGACTCCAAGTCCTCAAAATCTACACCTCATCATCTGTAATGCCTGACTTTTGACCCCAAGTTCTCAAAATCTACACCTCATCATCTGTAATGCCTGACTTTTGACCCCAAGTCCTCAAAATATACACCTCAACCTCTGTAATGCCTGACTTTTATACCCAAGTCCTCAAAATCTACATCCCATCATCTGTAATGCCTGACTTTTGACTCCAAGTCCTCAAATTCTACACCTCAACCTCTGTAATGACTGACTTTTATACCCAAGTCCTCAAAATCTACACCTCATCATCTGTAATGCCTGACTTTTGACCCCAAGTCCTCAAAATCTACACCTCAACCTCTGTAATGCCTGACTTTTATACCCAAGTCCTCAAAATCTACACCCCATCATCTGTAATGCCTGACTTTTGACTCCAAGTCCTCAAAATCTACACCTCAACCTCTGTAATTCCTGACTTTTGACCCCAAGTCCTCAAAATCTACACCTCAACCTCTGTAATGCCTGCCTTTTGACCCCAAGTCCTCAAAATCTACACCTCAACCTCTGTAATGCCTGACTTTTGACCCCAAGTCCTCAAAATCTACACTGCATCATCTGTAATGCCTGACTTTTGACCCCAAGTCCTCAAAATCTACACCTCAACCTCTGTAATGACTGGCTTTTGACTCCAAGTCCTCAAAATCTACACCTCAACCTCTGTAATGCCTGACTTTTGACCCCAAGTCCTCAAAATCTACACCTCATCATCTGTAATGCCTGACTTTTGTCCACAAGTTCTCAAAATCTACACCTCAACCTCTGTAATGCCTGACTTTTGACCCAAAGTCCTCAAAATCTACACCTCAACCTCTGTAATGCCTGACTTTTGACCCCCAAGTCCTCAAAATCTACACCTCAACCTCTGTAATGCCTGACTTCTGACCCCAGGTCCTCAAAATCTACACCTCATCATCTGTAATGCCTGACTTTTGTCCACAAGTTCTCAAAATCTACACCTCAACCTCTGTAATGCCTGACTTTTGACCCCAAGTCCTCAAAATCTACACCTCAACCTCTGTAATGCCTGACTTTGACCCCAAGTTTTCAAAATTTGCACCTCAACATAAACTGGATACTAAAGAAAAATGCTCCTTATTTTGTGTAACATTGAAAATCTATTTTGAGAAAAAGATGCACTTTTTAAATTACAAAGATCAAATAATTTACAAATTTACACATATCTAAATATTATTTAATCATTTTTTCAAATCCAGTAAGCTTTCGTAGATATCAATTTTCTTAGTTTTGCAGAAATTACATTTATGTCTAATACTTAAATTTGTGGATTTGGGAAATAGATCATAATACTTCCTCAGAAAATTCCTCATTCAGGAAATCTTTTAAATTTATGTAGCAACTAAAATCCATGATAATCATTATTCCACCAATAAGAATGAATTTAAGCTATATAAACAAAAATACACACATATATTCTAGACTTCACTAACAAATCAAACCAAATTAACATGAATGAATGTGTTGGTGTGCCTGTAGTGTCAACACAACAAGCTAATGTGTCAGTGGACTATACTGAAGCAATGTACTAAGAGTCTTATGATATATTGCAATAGTATAATCCAAAAATGTTCTTGTCTGAATTCACTATAATTCCAAATTAATATACTAGGCCAAAAATATTATCGATAAGCACTTTGTATTTTCCATAAATAAAATTTGAATAAATAAATCCACCCAAATGAAAAACTTGATGCAACTTTAACACTAATTTTGCTCAAGATGTTATGGGAAGAAAGATAACCAAATTAAATAAAAAGGACACAATAAAAGAGCCTGGATGTAGGTTAGCCTCCTCTCTAAAACATTAAAAACTGTCAAAATGTTTAGGAATTCCAAATGAAAATGTTGTGTCCTAGACATAGAACCAAATAAACATGTTTACCTCCATTCAAAATGATTTGCATATTTCATCCAAACTCATAGAGAAATGTTAGCTATACATTATGTTGTTTACAAAAAAATATATAGGGTCAGGTTAGGACTAAATGCAAATGTTTATAACATATAATCATTAAAAAAACCAACAAATAATACAAATTAAATATACATGACAGTACATAGAAGGTATATAAAAAATTCAGGGGAGTTATCTTGAACTTCTTCACAGTAAATACTAAAAACAATGTCTAAAAATAGATGATCATTACAAATACCTTATGGCAAGAACTTACTTTTCAGTACTACTGATGACACATGCTCAATATAGATTTAAGATTAAACATGTAGTTTTTGCTCTTAAGCATAATCACATAATGAGAAATTAGCCTGCACACAAAGTTAATATGTCACAATTCTTGTGAGAAGAAAAGGCTAATGTGATGTATGGCTACATGCTACATGGGCACCTCTACACAGTCATAAGTTAAATATGAGAATTTAAAACTTTCTTAACAATCTGGAAAGTCATGGAAAAAGGTAATTTTACTCACTGCGCAAGATTCAAACACAATTTCAACAATTTTATCCCTCAGTGCTTGCAGTTGTTTGAGTGCATATTCCCCTTGCTCTTTCTGCATGACTTTAAATGCCTCCAGGGTCAAGGTCATGGACTTGTCAAGTTTAACAAGGGAGATAGCACTGTCCCCAATTCCTATACCATTGGAGCTACTGGAGGCAGCTTCACACATGCTCCTGACATGAATCAAGCACCCCTGGAGCACTTCATTTGCCACAAATAGTGTCTGGTACAAAACAACCCTGGAGAAGATGAATATGGCATTTAAGAAAATAGCAACTGCAAAACATTTAAAACTATTAGTGGTTTTCAGTAAATCATGCAGATCATGCTCAATAACATTTATTTATACCTTTCGTATTTATAGACATCAATCTCTTAAGTCATATAACCTGTATTCCCACTATGATGTTGTGACATAACATTGTATAGTAATGATATTTAATAACACTAAGCAATTGCAGGCATCTAATTACTAGAATCTATGTTAGGGTTGACACTGGGACAAAGAAGTCCTAGTTAAGGGGTTCCATTTTGTATCTTTTGTGAGACTCTGCAAAAGAAAAATAAATACTGGGATTTCATTGTCTTGATACAAAGCCCCTAAATAAATTTTCTCACTAACACAAAATAATCACTATATTTATTCCATTACATAAATCTCTAGTTTTTACTGCACACAAATAAGTTATGCTGAACTTTGACCCCAGCAAGATTGTCCTGTTATATTATCATGCCATCAACCTGACCATAGATAACTGATCTAATATCATCAACTGGATATTACCAGAATGAGACCAGAAAATTAAGATCAAATCTGATAAAATTTCTCTACTGCAATAACAGAACCATTGTTGATGCTAGTACTGAGACAGAAAATTTTTAGTGGAGGGGCTACATTATTTGCTTTCTTTGAGACTCTATCTAGCTATTATAATGTTGAGGCCTGTACTACATTACAAAAAAGAGCAACAATCAACTAATTTTGTACAAATGAACACATAATTTTTTATTTCCCTAAAATACAATATGAAAGAATTAAACATAACTTAAAGGTCATTAACAAATTCCTTAAATCCTAAGTTTTATCAATTCCATGTAATCCAGGTATGCCCCAAAAATATTCCAACTGATAACTTTTATGCCCATATGTACTAACACCACAGAAGAATCACTAATGTTTTTAAATCCAAATGTCCTTTAATTAAATTCCCAGTAAATCCAATAGAAATATAAATAGAAAATGTCTATCAGTGTTTCACAGTAAATTAGTACAAGTATTATTCTATCCAAGTTTCTTTGAATAACTGTTACAGTGCTTTATTTCCAATGAACGATATTAAATAAAATAAATAAATCAATCCACTCAATGTATCTGCTACAAGACTAGTAGAATATCAAGAATTAATGATTCCACATAATAAGTCATTTATATAGAAAGATAATACACAGTAGCAATACAATGTAATACTATGATTTAATAAAAAATTAATCATTAGTATTTCAAAATACTGACTGCAGTAAACAAAATCAACTGTTCCAATTCTAGCCAATAAGGAACTAGGTCAGTATGACCTTTTAACAGTATGCATGTCATTACTTCATCACATGATGTTTACTTGAACTGTTCCAGAGCAGCAACCTTGAAATTTATGAATGAAATAGTACTAAGCATAATACATACCTCATCTTTACAGTCAAACCATTCATAGAATATTATCATTAAAAACATCATTAACTAAATGACCCTTACTAAAATAATTATTTTGAAAATAACAGACATAATATAGATATACATAACACTAGCATAACACAAATCATATAACTGGGAACCTGTCTTCATGCTAACACTAAATGTATTATTTTTGCCATCCATTTCTCTTTGAAAATATAAGAATATTATGATTGCTTATGGTTTTGTAGCATGAAGGCTTTTGACAGATTGCTAAATATACCCTATACAGTTATAAATATCACAAATATCATACTGGCTTTTGACAGATTGCTAAATATACCCTATACAGTTATAAATATCACAAATATCATACTGGCTTTTGACAGATTGCTAAATATACCCTATACAGTTATAAATATCACAGATAGCATACTGGCTTTTGACAGATTGCTAAATTTACCCTATACAGTTATAAATATCACAAATATACTGGCTTTTGACAGATTGCTAAATATACCTTATACAGTTATAAATATTACAAATATCATACTGGCTTTTGACAGATTGCTAAATATACCCTATACAGTTATAAATATCACAAATATCATACTGGCTTTTGTTGCTTTTCATCAGTCGAATGTTCTTTTTCCACATTTTGAAAGTCTTCCATTTTCTGTGAAGAGAAATTTTTTGTATAATTTTTTATTGTTAACAATAAGCAAACAAAGCATTGCTATTCGTAATATATACTTTATGACAGGTAAACAGAAATTTTATGAACAATACATAGATTTGTTAATTATTACCTCCAATTATTTTAACAACTGAAAGATTTTATTACTGTTTTTGTTACAACCTGGAAAAATTAATATTCAGAACACCATAAATAAAAGCTACATTGAGCTTACAAAGGTTTAAGCTTATACACAATGTATTCACTTAGATTACATGATTACTGTCTATCTTTTGATTGGACAGCCTGACATGGCACATAATGTATTTATATATTGTAAAGTTATGACACTATTGACTTTTTATATGACATGTCATAATCATAGTGTTATACATCTAAAATTACATTTTTTCTTTGCAAAATAAATTAAACAAGGTTCATACAGCAAAAGAAATTCATCAGCTTTTCAAGGACATCCAAAAGTTTTAAAAGAGTTTTTCTTATGGATATTCTCCATATCTCACTTTGTTTATCACTGAATAAATATGCACAAAAGTAGAACAAAAAGCACCTGCCTAATTAGCATGCTAACAAAAAACGCCTACCTAATTAGCATGCAAGTACAGCAGAGGGACATTACTTCATCTGGTACAATGCATACCAGGTATCCCATTTTATTGATTTATTTAATCATTAGTTTTATAAAAACAAATGCAAATAACAAAATTTATTAAACTATTTCATTCAGTTTGTAACATTGTATATTCTCACATATACATTCAAGTAGTTCTGGAAAAATGTAAAATAAATTCAAGAACTTTTCACAACTAAAACCAACTTTTGAAAATTGAAGTTTTGAAGGCAACCACAAAAATCCAATGATTTCTCAAGGTTATATAACATGTTATGTTATAGTTTTAAAACTAAATGGTAATGCTGTAATAAAAATATTATAGACCTTTCTTTTGGTAATATGAAATTTTAATATCCAGGAAACCACATATTGACTTCAGTTGTTCAATATGTGTTTGTTTCATATTTGCCTCAACAAAGGTCAATAACAGCATAGTGTAAAATATGTCTGTAGCATTATATCACATTTTTTTTTATAACTGACATATACATAAATAAATAAACATGACTATTCACTAAGTCAAATTCAACATGGAAATGTATACCTGAACTTGACAAATACTGGTATTTTGTTGATAAAGTAAAAGAGTCTTCTCTCCCAGAGCCACCAGAGCACAGGTGTATTTGAGGAATCTTGTTTTCCATTTCCAAGTATTACACACTGCAAGTACCAAAATGGAAAAGAATCTTTACTAATCCCATGACTCTTTTATTTCTATTTTGATTTATGGTGATCAAATTATCATATAACATCTGTCAAAATATTATTACAGTATTTCTATTACTGAGACATATAGAAGTTATTAAATTACAAATATACACCAAATACAAATCATATGGTGAATAACAACCCTTTCAAGCGCACTGGATCCAACAAGCAATCATGCGTGTCAGGGATTGATTAAGATAGATGCAATAAACTGACAATGAACAGTGCAAAACTAGTAACTAACTAGCCTGAGCCCTTTCGACTCTGATTGAGTCTTTTTCAAAGGCAAATACAAAACATATACAAAATAAACAAATAAACACAAAAATGTTGTGTTTGTAAAACTCTACATGGTTGTCTCTACATGAGTTAAACCTATAGATACATTGTCTCAACCAGCCTGTATAGACTTGTTGCGAATACTGAAAAATGTTTATAATTCCTTCAAGGTCTATGACCCAAAGTGACATCTATTACTTAGTGTACATTTATGTAACGCAGATTATATCCTGGATATTTGATTTCTATACTGGATATTTTATTCTTATAGTAGTAATTAAAGGATACTAAGAAGATTTAGAAAATTTTGAAAAGAAACTGTGTCGGCTACAAAGACTAATTCTACTAGTGCATAGTTTTCTTTTTCTAGTCTTCTTGGTTTAGACCGCTTGGTTTCAATGTTCTGAGGTGGCGTATCCAGTAAGATTCCTTTTTCTTCCTGGTTTCGGAACTCCAGCTGTGATTGTTAGCAATTGCGATAAGTGTTATATCTTTTAATAAGAGTGCTGCCTCAGGCTGATAGAGTAAATTTGTTTCTCTAAAAAATGGCATTTCTGGCATAAATACTACCCAAGGCCATGTTGAGCCAGTTTATATTGTAAACAAGATCTATTAGCAATAGGTGCATTACTAATGTCCCACTCACCACAGTTTGCTCTGTTGGGCTTTAAACAGAGGAACTTTACTGGGAAAACAATGTTAGAAGAAGATGGATAACTGGTGATCACAAGTCATCTAAATGATTAAAATAAGGCATCTTGAATGACTAGTCAATGCAAGCAACATCACATGCAAAAATATGAAGTTCCTGAGCAAGAACCATAACTCAGTCCAAATAGAAGTAGATGGGACATAAACCATGGAAGACACATCTAAGTCACTGAAACATTGTTCACTTCAAATAACATCTCAATATGTTGAATTGTTCTTGAGCTATGCTGATTCCAAAAAACTTGTGAACTTTATTGTCAAGGGAAATAACTGTCCAAAATTTGGAAGACAGGCGGGGATAAAAGCCATCAAAGGTACAGCTAGATGATGAGTGGGTCATGAACTATACTAATTACAGTCAACATTCCTAGATTCCATGTCAGGACAAAAATTTGCTTGGTAAGTGGCACAATTTTATCCAGAATGCAGCAAATGTGACTAAACCCATACAAGGCAAGTTTAAGTCTTTGTTGAAACCAATTTTCATAAACAAATTACATCCAAATAAAATGAATAATTCTGAGATGTGCTGGTAACAAACAACAGCCCATGTAATGATTAATAGAACAGATGTTGCAGTTAAGATAGAGACAATGAAATCCCAGTCAAGGTGTTATATTATCTATTTAGTTTGGTTAGTTAGTTCTAATAATATACAAGGCTGACAAAAAAATTTAATCCCATGACTGGAATTTCCATGTCTTGGTACAAATGCTGACCCAAATTATTTTTCTCACCCAATTATTTCCAAATATACTAAAATAATCCTGCACTTTTGATAGACTGAAAACATGGTATTCATCATGTGCTATTATTTCTTCTCACCCTATATAAAGGTTATAAGGTTTTGTTCTCTTTTATGAAAATCTCAATAATTATATAAGTAGAATCTCTATGAATACCAGTCTTAGAAAAGAAAAGAAAAGAATAAAAATCTATAATTGTCAGATGTTAGAAGTACTGCACAACAATTATCTGCAACCATGTGCTTCAAAGTACGATACTGCTCATTTATACAAATATGTTAATGAGTGCAAATTGGGGCAACCTGTCAACCCTAAGTACACAATTCCTGCACATAAGAAAAGATAAACATAAAATCATTTGATATTATTACTGTATTATCACATTTTATCTGATATCAGATGAAAATGCAATAAGTAATTAACATATTTTAATCAGAAAACTTGTAACTTTCATCAGTTCTAATTTGGAAAAAGTTTCTATGGTACATACTACCGTACAATTAGTTGTAACATTACTTGGTATAGACTGCCATACAGTTAGTTGTAACATTACATGGTATAGACTGCCATACAGTTAGTTGTAAGTGCATAGTGACTGAGGAGGTTGCTAATTAATATTTTTGGAAATTAATATTTTATTTCATGGAAATATGGAAAGAGTTCCTATTACTAGTACAATGGTATTCCACACAGACATTTTCTTGTGGAATAGCATGTGAACTGATGACTGAATCACTCTGATTGGTAAGTAGAGTTTAGAATTTTTCATTTTTGTAGTCCATTAAGTTTATAGCCTGTGTGCATGGATAATTGTTTTCTGTCACAGTTTAATCCAGACAGGATCATGAATTGTATCCTATCTGTAGCTCAGTAACTTTCAGGTCAGCATCATTAAATGTAGCTAACAGTATACAATTCATTTCACACTCAGTGTTTAAAACTAGTTAAGTACTTTTGGCTACATTTAATGACACTGACCTAAACATTTAGTGAGTTTGGTCTACAGATAGGATAAAACTGACCATGCTGTGTGGAATGAACAATAACAGCACAATAACAAAAAGCTTGACATCATGTGCATCTGTGTGTCTGTCTCTCTCAAAATATTTTGAATGGTGTATTCTCAAGATGTTGTGACATTAAGCTGCTATAAGGTTTTTTTTATATATATTTGTTCTTGTTATATTTTGCTTTAGAACAAGTACATCATGCACAGCAGAAGAAAACGAGTTTCTTTTTCCAAAGGTGTTCCCAGCCAATGGACACCTTGACTGAAGTAACCTGTCTCAGATGACCAGACTGAGATCAGAAAAGGAAGGTTAGCTAAACAGCTAGATTTCTTTGTCACATGGGTGAGAAATGAAATTTATTGTCAAGCACCTTGATTTTATCCAAAATGTAGCTGATGAGAAAAAACTAGTCACTTTCATCCAGACTTCTCCTTAAAATCTGCTACATGAGACAGTCAAATGTGCACCAGTATTTATAAAATCAGAAACGGAATATTATCATCATTACACCAGTATTCACAAAATCAAGAAAGGAATATGGTCATCATTACAATAGCATTCACAAAATCAAGAAAGGAATATGGTCATCATTACACCAGTATTCACAAAATCAAGAAAGGAATATGGTCATCATTACAATAGTATTCACAAAATCAAGAAAGGAATATGGTCATCATTACACCAGTATTCACAAAATCAAGAAAGGAATATGGTCATCATTACAATAGTATTCACAAAATCAAGAAAGGAATATGGTCATCATTACAATAGTATTCACAAAATCAAGAAAGGAATATGGTCATCATTACACCAGTATTCACAAAATCAAGAAAGGAATATGGTCATCATTACAATAGTATTCACAAAATCAAGAAAGGAATATGGTCATCATTACACCAGTATTTATAAAATCAAGAAATTAATATGGTCCTCATTGCAATAGTATTCACAAAATCAAGAAAGGAATATGGTCATCATTACACCAGTATTCACAAAATCAAGAAAGGAATATGGTCATCATTACAATAGTATTCACAAAATCAAGAAAGGAATATGGTCATCATTACACCAGTATTTATAAAATCAAGAAATTAATATGGTCCTCATTGCAATAGTATTCACAAAATCAAGAAAGGAATATGGTCATCATTACACCAGTATTTATAAAATCAAGAAAGTAACATGGTCATCATTACACTAGTATTCATAAAATCAAGAAACGAATATGGTCATCATTACATCAGTATTTATAAAATCAAGAAACGAATATGGTCATCATTACATCAGATCTAAATATAAAGCATGTAGCTTTCCAAGTGTAAATGTAACACCAGTGTGACCTATGAACATTATTCTGATTGGTTGGATCAGAAGCATAAGTATACTATAAGGAATAAGAATATAACAGTGATCCTATTCCTTTTACAATACTGCATTCTTATTACACTGTAAGAAATTGTTTACACAGTACAGTATGAATTATACTTCATTTACTTTGTGAACATGGCCGTAAATCAGTAACACATACTGAAATGCATCAATTCTTCCTCTCTTCAACGTTTCACAAACCAGTTTGCTCTTTTGCAATATTTTGAATTCAAACTTTTAGATTATATTTTTACAATGCACATTATAGCAATAAACAATGTCTAATTGTTATGTATCATGCAAATGTGGTTTCAATATTAAAAGACATATGTCACTGTTATTAATTCCGACTTTACATTAATTATTAATTTTGATCACAGTTATCAAAATAGGATTTATCCAGCTTTTCATATGCTAACCAGAAAAACAATTATAAGGATAGATACATATAATGAACTAAAAAGAAGTTTAATGCATCTTGCTTTACCAACAAAACCTCAGTTTAAAATATAACTCTATTTTTGTGATGGTGAGCAATACCAGCCAGCCAGTACTAACCTTTGTCACATATGATGCGCTAATTGTATAGTAAATGATTTCTGCTCGTGCCTCATTTGGAGAGACAACCTGAAGGTCATATGGGTCATAAAGTGCTCTCTTATGTTTCCGGTTTCTCAATAGGCAATACATAAATTCTCCAGTATCTGGAAGCATAGTGCCTAAAGCCTGTAAAACATTAAAGAAAACCCAGGATGAAATTTATGACTTACTCATTTTGTACAAAAAATGTTTTCAATAATTTACATGCTTACTCATAAAAAATTACATGTTTTGTTAATAATTCAAAACAAATGCCATCAGTGAAGTCTAAGTCACAAAGGGCCCTGCACAAAATTTATTTTCCAGGATTTAAACAGATGAATTTGTGTTGGGAACCCAAATTAGCAGAATGGAAATTCAAGAGACATAATTAACTGATGGCACAAAATACTGTAACTCCAACTCATTCATGGTATCATCAAAATAATGGTGCATTTTATATGAAACTTAATGTTCTTTAGTAAAATTATGATGAAGAAACCAGAGTAGGGAGGTAAAAACACTAGTAGCATAACTCTTGAAAATTATTAAGTGGCACGCCAGAAACAAAACTCATTCAAGGTCTCATGAAAATGACATTTCATACCAGATTTAGTTGAAAGTCAAACATTTCTGTGTAAGGTAATGATGCAGAAACAAAGTCAGGAGACCTGGCAATCTAGGATACCAAAGTCAACAGTATGAGCAAACAAGGAATCATAACATTTTTAATCTGGTGGGATGTTGGAAATCAAATACATTCAATGTCTCATCAATACAAAGAAGTCTCTCAGATATAATTGATACCACAATTCCTAGTAATGAAATCTTGTGGAAACTAAACTGTTGACAGACAGATAGACAGAAACTTGATTACCATAGGGCTCCATAGACTTTATTGACTGGGACTCTAATTATGGTGGCCAGAGTTGCAGCAATTTTCTCTTTACTTTAAAAAAGGGGAATTTAACTTCAATATATTCATATAGATAACATTTCTCTCCAAACATTTGTAAAACAAGTTTAAAGAAAAATTGTCTCTACTGTACTGTAAGGGATTACCTCTGGATCTGTCAAAGCACAGTATTAGTAGTAATGTTACAATGTTAAAAAAAACTTTGACAGTGTTTGCAACCATCCCTTCCATTGCAACAGAAGCATGATGAGCTGTGATTCATGTTGCTGTAAAATATGGACCAAATATATGAATCAATGCCAGGCAGTGATGGGGTATGTAGAGCTTGGGGAAGGTATAAAGTCCTCAGAACTGTCAAGTACAACATACATGGGACCCAGGAAAAGCATTTTTACTATGGGGTACTCACCCATGGATGCAATTTAGAATTTCCATGTCATTTTGATATAATCTACCCTGGCATATATTTTTAAAAAAAAAAAACAACTGCCTTCCCTGGGTACAATACATGTTTAAATGGAACATCCCTCTGAACTAAGTACAGTAGACTCTTGATTATCTGCGGTAATGGTGGGGGAAAGCTAGCAAAGATAATCAAAAACAGCGGATAAACCAAAGTGCATATATACAATCCAGATATAGTGGCATAAAATTAACTTTGTTAATTTTTTTGCCGTAATATCCTACTTATGTTTACTTTTTGTGATGCAGGCCAATGTTCTTCTTCACTAATATCCTAATGTCGTAACATGAAAATAAATAATTAAATTTAATACAATTATATTGAACATTAAAATAAAGGAAGATAAATAAATGAACAAACAAAAACAAATGTTTAGAAAAAGTAGTCTTTTATTGATTTCTGTTTTAATGACATAGCTTCTTTCTTCTTTATGGTTGCTCTCAATCTGTGTAATACCAATTTATCTGAGAGCAGAGAATCACTTTGTTGCTCCAGATACTCTAGCAAACCCTCAGTCCATTGAAGAGCAGATGAATTGTTTATCCTTGTTTCAGGAATAAGTTCCATATCTTTGTCGTCACTCTCATCAGAATCTGTTGTCTGCCCTTGTGCACTTTTAATGATTTCACTGTCGGACAAAACCTCACACCCTAGATCATCACAATCAACATTAAACCATTCTAAAATATTTCCATTATCAACTTCCTTACCACCCTCTGTACTCTGTAAAATGGTGGCTAATTCAGAAGTCAAAATCTCTTCTTCATCGAAACTATTGCAGTCGACAGTTTCAACTTCAGGAAATATTTTTTTCCATGATTTACTAATTGTGGTTGGCTTAATGGAATCTCAGGCATGTGCAACTTCATAGATAGCATCAGGCAATGATACTGTTTTTATGTTTTTAAATCATTGCCTTCTTCCACTAACTTCTGCAGAAGTCGTCCTATATATAGCCTCTTCATAACAGAAATCACTCCTTGATCCATTGGCTTGATTAGCGCGGTTACATTAGGTGGCAAAAAATGTGTTATTAATTTACCGTCAGCAGACTGCAAAACCGCTTCATTTGGATGGCTTGGAGTATTGTCTAATAAAAGAATGGCTTTCTCTGTCAAATCTTTCAATCTCAGATGCTCGCGAACTTGTGGTACAAAGTTTTCATGGAACCACATTTTAAAAATTGTGGTATCCATCCAGGCTTTCTTCTAATTAAAATATGTCACAGGCATATTGGTTTTTTCAGTTCCCTTGAAACAATGAGACTTTTTCACTTTTCCGATTACAACTAGTTTCACTTTATGAGAACCAGTAGCATTTGCGTAACATAAAGCAGTGATTCTTTCTTTGCTGGATTTATGCCCCGGTGCTCGACTTTCTGATTTATGTGCTAATGTTTTTGTGGGAAGACATTTCCAATTTAAGCCAGTTTCATCAGCATTATAAATTTGTTCAGGAGTCACCTGTTGCTCTTAACTTTTGAAAATCATTTTGGAACTTATTTGCAACTGTTTCATTGTTGCTTAATTTTTCCCCATGTATAGAAATCTCACGTATTTCATGCCGCTGTTTGAATCGCGTCAGCCATTCCGAGGATGCATTGAAATCACATTCCATTCCTAATGCATCAAAGTATAGTTTTGCCTGTTTTGCGCAGATAATTCCTGAAACAGGAATGTTTTGTGCCCTTTGTTGGTTAAACCATTGCAACATCACTTTATCAAGCTCATCATATGTTGACAGTTTCATTGTTTTTCTGCTTGATAAGCCACTTGATGAATCAGAATTACTGGCATAGTTGATCAATTTATTTTTATTTTTTTGGAGATCGCGAACTGTTGTTTTACCTTTACCATATTGTAAAGCTAAGTGTTTGGTAGACCCGTCTTGCTCAAGTTTCTTAATTATGTCGAGTTTTTGGTTAATTGTTAAAACTATGCACTTCCTTTTCCGCTCCATTATCCTCTTTCCAACACAAAAACTTAAATACAGTATTTTTGGACACAACTGAAGTAGCCTACTTTACTGATAACAACTGAAGAATCATGCTGTTCTTTTAACAGAACTCCTTCCCCCACTACCAAAAAGAAGGCATTGAACATCTGCAATTTCCTTGGGACAGGAAATAAAGCCCTATTATAAAATTATATAACAACTCTCGCCGGGAACCAGTCATAAGCCTGAGTCGTCATTAAACAGGTCAGTCTACTTCCTGTATAAAATTTTTAATTTTGAAATCATCACAAAACTCATCTTTTTAAGATATGGAGTAAAAAATTCTTTAAAAATACATTGCCGCGGTTAAACCGCAAGCGGATAATCGAGAGTCTACTGTAATTAAATTCCAACAATCCACTTCCTCTTCAGTGATCTTTTCCATTCCTGCCTTATACCCAAGGGCACAGTCAGAGCTTCCGTTTCACACTACACCTTTAATATCATAAAATTGCTGAATATATGAATTGTATCTCAACAAGACATAAGTATGAGTTAGGGGGATGAGTTTATAATTCAGATTAACCATCCCACTACAGCCTTCTTTCCACTGCAACCTTACAACCATGTGCATTACAAGGAATTTCCATTTGCAGATCTAGGACCATATTATTAGCAAATGACATGGCAAATGAATTGACAGGATGTGGGTAGGGCATGAGAGTGGGAATGAGTCATGGAGACCAATCATTTTGATTACTTACCTCATCTTCAACCATCTTTTCCATTGCCGCCTTACAGCCAGGCGCATGGCGATGTATTTCCGTTTCCCAGCCCAGGGCTTCTCTAAACCTCTTCAGGTGATACAGGGCATCATCATTTTCTGGGACTAATGAAAATTAATTAAATTTTAAATACAATGAAATCATGTAACAGAAGTATTTTAATGAATCCTAGTTCGTACAAGGTTCCAGTCACAAATGTCACCAAAAAAACTAATCTCTTTTATAGATCTTGTGATCATCTTTTATTGGTTTATGGTAATTTCAATAATTTAAAAGTACATACTATGAGTGATTTGTAACAAACAGCCAATGTCTCCTGTTGAATTTTGATTCAGCACGCCAGAAAAGCCAAGATGTTAACAGTGTCATTGTAAACAATTAATACCTACCCCTTTTCTGAACCAACCAATAATAATCAGCCTATGAAGTTTGCATTGTTTTCAGATCATAAAAATGTTTATCAGTATAAAACAGCATAAACATATATTAAATCAATTATGTTCTAATTTAGTAGTTTCTGGTGCAGTCATATATGAAATGAGTTATTACAGCTAAACATTCGAATACGAAAATCTAGAAAGTAAGTGAAATTGAAAGTTTGTCGAACCAAGCACTATACATCTGAGTGTGGATACTAAAGAGATACATGAATTTATCCAATATTTCACATGAAATGCAGCTGAAGGAGCTGATCTGTCTTCAGTAATTATTAGTCTCCTTTTTTCAAGAATGGTTATCAATTTATGGAAGTTACAGACTAATGCTTTTAACAATATAATGTAGCAGCTCTTTATTCATAGAAAGTTACTGATATCTTCATAAACTGTGATTGTTTTTCTGATTCAATATAGAAAGTTACTGATATCTTCATAAACTGTGATTGTTTTTCTGATTCAATATAGAAAGTTACTGATATCTTCATAAACTGTGATTGTTTTTCTGATTCAATATAGAAAGTTACTGATATCTTCATAAAGTGTGATGTTTGCTTTTGTATTTTAATTCTATTTAACTTGCTGAGTTTCTGATATATGATATCTTTCTGATAATGACATTGATTAAAATGTTTTGTGTTTTCCAGCTGATTTGTCCCTATTTTCCAAATCACTTTGTCCTATTTCAACCTAAGGGAGTAGCGATCTAACCCATAATTCTGTGTCCAGCATGACCCCTTGATAAATATCAAATTTCACTCTTAACTGTAGTCAGTATACATGATTGGAAGAAAAAAATTCACTTCCTGCCAGGCACTTCAAACCATTTGAGAACATACATTAGACTGTTTGACTTTACGAATTCTTGATTTCAGCAATGCTGCTGATGCAGGCATCCAGCAATAAGCAAATGTCAACAATGTGCCAAAAAAATGGAAAAATAATCTTCTTCCTATCCCAAGTTGATTCCAGGAGAAAAATTTGGCACCAAAAATGTGGTGATGAATTGGCAACACTTCTGGTTATAATAATGTTAGTTATGACTCAGATTATAAAAGACACAAATCAAACCATACAACAGAGTGGTCTTAGCATTGTCAAAAACATTTATAATTAAACAACACTCATTTTATATGTTACTGCAAACATACAATTCAAATTAAATTAATCACACTAATATCACATATGTAGAAAAATAATTATGTTATGAATAGTGAACAATTCTGACTATGAATTTATTGTTTCAAATCAATGAAAAGGTTTACATTAAAAGGTATGCATACAGATATTTTATTGGTACATTGTCTATACCAAAGAAATTCTCCCAAAGGCTGCATACATCCATAATAGTAAAGTTAGGGCGACCTGTTTGTCCCATGTAAACTTATTTACATTAATTGAATTTAAACATTTAACACAAAAAAAAAACATTATTTGACAGAAAAGAAGAAAGAAAGAGGAAAAATGGTCAATAAAGATATGAATACATGATGTGCCAAAGAAAAACACAAGGCCAGGAATTATACACTTTACACCAGTTCCATGGGTTCCAATCTCCAGTTCTGCAATTTGCACACTCACTGGTTTATAAACAAAAAGAAATTTTTGTCATTGGTTTATCTGACAATTTAGAAAGGATCTTGTATATTTAAGATATTGTTGAAATAACTTTCAATTGCCTTAATTTTGTCTTATTACTGAAGGGTGCAATTTGGTGTATTATTGATGGGTGCAATTGTGTGTGTTATTGATGGGTGTAATTTGGTGTACTACTGATGGGTGTCATTTGGTTTATTGTTGATGGTTGTCATTTGGTATATAAGTTATGGGTGTAATTTGCTGTATTATTGATGGGTGTATTTTTGGTTGTAATATGGGTTTTAGAGCATACAGCTTGGACTTACTTTAAATGTGCATCATTCATAACAATGCTAGCAACCATTTTTACTTCCTGGACTTCTGATGTAATTTGGAAAAATAAAAGCTGACCTTTTTGTTGATATTAATTTAATGCAATTACTGAATTCAGTATTGCTTACTCTGGCAAAATTAATTTTCTTTGTTTTAATAACTGCAAAAGTTAGTGTACTTTGATCTAGTTCTAGCTCATGGAAGCAGCCATTTTAATCAGCTGTCTGCTTTTGGCAGTGTATTGTTTTCTTAATATCAAATACATGTAGAAACAAATTTTAGTAACAGCATACAGTATCAAAGTAGTATGTTAACATTCTCTCACATGTGCTTCTTGCAAATGCACAGAACTTAACCTTACACCTGTTCTGCTTTCAGAAATACACAGTAACCACGGTAACCAAATTGTTTAAAACTCCTCCCTCTAGGCACTAGTAGGGCACAATTAATTTAGGAAACTATTGAACAATTAGTCTCAATGATGACTTTTTGTCAAAGTATGCAGTCTTGAACTAATCTTTATGTACTGAAACCATTATTTTTTATTATACTTACCATGACATTGACATTTGACCTTTAGACCCTCGTATCAATGGGGTTTTTTCTTACCCTAAGTACAAGCCATACACAGTATTTGCTCTAGAACTGTAAGTTAAACAACAATTTGCAGTGACCATGACCTTTCAGCTTGCAATCCCAAATTCAACAGGTTTCTTTCTTACTCTGTGTTAGTGCTCCACACATACTCAAGAACTAAAGTTACTGTGTAAAACCAGTTTTCTTCTTTCAGTTACAAAAACCTTTGATATTTTGACCCCAAAAGTACTAGGTTTGCATCTTCTCCCCAAGCACAAGAAATCCACAAACTTTAGTCCATGTATGTGACACAAAACTGAAGGCAGTGTGTGAAAATCATTCTTCTTTCAGTCAGTGACCCTAACCTTTTCTCTTTTTATCAAAAATAAAAAATCCAGACACAAAGTTTGGAACAGGTAAATGGTGTAAAGCTAAAGTCATTCCACAAAAGCAAACAAGGGTAACAGACAGATAAATGTAGCATGAAAAATCTAAAACTGCTTGCATACAAAAACGGTACAATCAAACCTATCTGTACTGAAAATCATGCATCCACATATATAAAGAAAAAATATAGCAAGAAAATGAGTGAAATCACACATCCATGCACATAACACATAGAATACTGCAATAAAATGAAGAAAAAAACAAACTATGCATTCATAGATGTAAACAGATAATACAGCAATAAAATTGCCAAAAATCATGCATCCATGACTATAAAAATAGAATATAGCAGTAAAATTAGTGAACAAAACTACATTCATCAACAAATAACAAAGAACAAATACTGAACTTCATTTGTGAAAAAAGGAAAAGGCAGAAATAAGAGTGAATATTACCACCAACCTTTTGTGGAAAATTTGCCTAAATGATGTTTAAATTTAAATAATTAAAAGTCTCATATTTCTTTGACCACCCAAAAAGTATCAACATCTTTTGAACATTGAGGTTATTAAATATTAGAGATTCTACACAACAAATGATATAAAAATATCAAACTGTAAAATACACAGAGTAGTACTTGTAATAATAATAGTAAAGACTGGAAAGAATGATCTCACATTATCTCATATTTATAAAGAGATGACATTGTTTTCACTGTGCAAAAGCTCTTCATTGCCATGCCAAAAGAAATCAAATTGTTTTCAATGTAAATTAATACATAAAACACATCAATTTGAGGTGAAAAATAAAAATGACTGACTATGGATAACTAATTGTTGGTAAATAATTCTAACACATTTATAGTCAAAGATATATTTTGCGACTAAACGTCAGAAAATGATTTGACTAACAGTCTAATACAAATGTCATTGACTGGGTTACATCAAGAATACAATATGGAATTGCTGATAATTTGCAAATATTCTATCTTCTTCACACAAAAACACTCAACTGCAATAACTGTACTTTACAAAAGTATTCATAAATGTGGAAATGGAATGCAATATTGATTTTGTTTTTATTGAGAACCAGATTTTCACCAATAGCAGTCTAAACAAAATTAGTCATATTTTGTAAGTAGTTACTTAATAAAAGTGGTTCTTCTATCTCTTCATCAATGTCATATTCTGCATTTAGTTACTTACAAAATTTATACTTCTATCACTTCATTACTTTAAAAGCAATAATGCCTTGTCATTACTAATTAAAATAAAAACTACCACATATTAACGCAGTGCATTAGGAATGTATGGCACATTCTAATTGCTTATCTCACAAAATCCCCAACTTGCCATTGTCAGCACAATATAACTAATTGTGGAGAAAAAAAATCCTGATGCTTGTTCCTTTTTCTCCAGTAAATTATGGTTTTTGTATCCAGTCATTAATGTGGTAATTTTATACATCATGCCAGAATGATTTTCCTGTGACACTATCATGATTCAACATATGTTGTCATTGTGATAATTTTATACATCATGCCAGAATGATTTTCCTGTGACACTATCAGGAGTCAACATATGTTGTCATAGTGGTAATTTTATACATCATGCCAGAATGATTTTCCTGTGACACTATCAGGAGTCAACATATGTTGTCGGGGCCCCAAGTGGTCAAGTGGTGGAGTGGTCTAAAGTGCTCTCCGTTATGGATCACTGCCATCTCACCTCTGGGTGGGTTCGAGTCTAAGATTCTGTGAATGTGGATATGTGAGAAAGCTTGCCAGTAGCTTCTCGTGGGTCTGTGGTTCTTTCCACGGTTTCTTCCTCCACCATTAATACTGGCCGCCATGTATAGCCTATTGTGGGCTAAAAAATGGCATTAAGCCCCTGAACAATAACAATAACAACATATGTTGTCCATATGGTAATTCTTTGACTGCAGGGGATGTGCTACCAAGGGAAGTGGGTGAATAAGTCACCTAAAAAATTTACACTTCAACTTTTTCTGTTAGGAAATTGAAAACAACTTAACATTGTGATTTTTTAGATGCACAATCAATTACAGTAGTTTAATTTTTTTAGATGCCTGCTCACTTGTCCAGGAAGTTCTGACAGTGTATTGTTATGGCCCAATGCAAAATGTATTTGTATAACATGTTCATATAAATTGCCCTTGCAAATAATCCTTGCACATTCACAGGCATGCATTTTCATAGTTGACTATTAACCCTTTCCCCTGCAACTTATCACTGCACAGTTTCCACAAGAGAGGCATACCATTTGATGATAAAAACATACCAACTTCTGTTTTGATACTTAAAAATCAATATGTAAATAGCAATTTGTGTTTTAAGAATATAACTGGTGAAGATCACTCATTTAAATTCTCTGAAATAAAGATTTTAACTGCCATGTTTTTTCTTCTAAAATCAGTTTGAAACCATAAATGAGCCTATAATGGCAGACATGGCTGTGTGTAGGAAATGCTATTTCATCAGACTAAATGTTTTGATAAATAATTTGGCGAATAGATTAAGGAAAATGTACAGTTCATAGAAAGCAAAGTCTAAATATTGTGTGATAGAAGATTTATTTTAATAATATAATAAGGTAGGACAGAAACATGGGACAATGTTATTTTGTGAAATCTGACTTTTGTGCAAGATCAAAGTTTTTTTTTGACCAACATTTTTGTCAAAATATGAAACAAGCAGTGAAGCAATTTTTATTTAATGTATGGCATTACTGCAAGTACATAGTCAATTAATAAAATCCTATCAGTAGATTATTATAATGAAGCTAGAAAGTCAGTGATTATATTAAGAAAATACCTTTTTATTATGCATGCTGTGGCAGTGAAGTGATTTGTCAAAACAAGAACTGTCTGGTGATGACGATATTTACTAAGTTTCATAGGAATCTAAAAAAAAAACTGCAAGATTGTGCTAACAGCATAGTACACAGGACAGAAGATGGACAATGCCTGCTATATAATATCTCTAAATTTTGGGGGTACAAAACTAGCACATAAAATGGTAGACAGGAAAGATATGCTTCTGAAGACTCAACCTATTTAATTTAAGATTCATTTATCAGACAACAACAAGAGCAATGTAAATAAATTAGATCTAAATGCTATGTTTATTTACACTGCAATGATCTGAAACAACCACACTGAAGTTACGACTGAATGATAAATATTTTTGAAGATTTTCAACTATCAAAATCACCATTTACCATTATTTTTCTTCATTTGACCTCCAATGTGACATTGTAATTGGTAATTGAAAGGTCATTCAGACATGATCTACAATGCAACTCTTCAAAACACATCATCAAAACATTAGGAGCTGATACTTATCACAAGTCAGAAATGGGGATGATGTTGTGAATGTCCAAAAAATTGCAATAACTTATTGCACTCAGTAAGATTAGACATGGTCTGATTAAAATTTGTCAGACTAAACTGTGAGGGAATTTAACTGAATGTGAAAGGGAATCTAACTGAATGTGTCAGTGAATCTAAATGAATGTGTCAGGGAATCTGACTGAGTGTGTCAGGGAATCTATCTGAATGTGTCAGGGAATCTAACTGAATGTGTCAAGGAATCTAACTGAATGTGTCAGGGAATCTAACTGAATGTCAGGGAATTTAATAAAATGTGTCAGGGATCTAATTGAATGTGTCAGGGAATCTAATAGTTTGTCAGGGAATCTAATTAAATGTGTCATGGAATCTAATTGAATGTGGAAAAAGATATTAAAGAACAGATAATGAGAAACTTATAAAATAAAAGATAAAAAAATAAAAGCATGGGCATGCATACTTGTATTACTCATAATTGATAAATAAAACAAGCACTGTTTTACGATATATACACTGAATATATGAATATAATTTCTTTACCTACGACCTCGCTTTCCTCTGGAGCGACTTAAAAAAGGTATTCAAGTACTGATAATGATGGATCTTCATATTATGGAATCATAGTGCATGCTGGCTGACATCATCAAAATATCATTATACAATTAAATTGTTTAAAGCTGCATGCATCTTTGGACATCTGTTACAATTGGAATTAAATATGCTAAGTGCATACAGACTTTTCCTGTGTATACTAGAAATGTGAAAATGGAACTTAAATGCCCAACAATAGTGTTTGGAATTACTTAAATACAACTTAACCAAGATGTGACATACTGATATATGAACAGACTGATACCAGTAACACTGTATGCCCCAACTACAGTCATGGGGATTTCTGGTATATAATGTATTTGGTGTCATGAAGATATTTAGTATATAATGTATTTGGTGTCATAGAGATTTCTGGTATATAATGTATTTTGTGTCATGTAGATTTTTGGTATATAATGTTTTTGGTGTCATGTAGAGATTTGGTATATAATGTATTTGATGTAATGAAGAGATTTGGTATATAATTTATTTGGTGTCATGTAGATATTTGGTATATAATGCTGTTGGTGTCATGTAGATTTTTGGAATATAATGTATTTGGTGTCATGTAGATTTTTGGTATATAATGTTGTTGGTGTTATGGAGATTTTTGGTATATAATGTATTTGGTGTCATGGAGATATTTGGTATATAATTTACTTGGTGTCATAGAGATATTTGGTATATAATGTATTTGGTATCATGAAGATATTTGGTATATAATGTATTTGGTGTCATAAAGATATTTGGTATATAATGTATTTGGTGTCATGAAGATATTTGGTATATAAAGTATTTGGTGTCATGTAGATATTTGGTATATAATATATTTGGTGTCATAGAGATTTTTGTTATATAGTGTATTTGGTGTCATGTAGATTTTAGGTATATAATGTTTTTGGTGTCATGGAGATATTTGGTAGATTATATATTTGGTGTCATGTAGATTTTTGGTATATAATATATTTGGTGTCATGGAGATATTTGGTATATAACATATTTGGTGTAATGGAGAATTTTGGTATATATAATGTATCTGGTGTCATGTAGATTTCTGGTATATAATGTATTTAGTGTCATGTAGAATTTTGGCATATACTGTATTTGGTGTCATGGAGATTTTTGGTATATAATGTATTTGGTGTCATGTAGATTTTTGGTATATAATGTATTTGGTGTCATACAGATTTCTGGTATATAATGTATTTTGGTGTCATGGTGATGTTTGGTATCTTATCTATTTTGGTGTCTGAGATTTTTGGTCTATAATGTGTTTGGTGTCATGGAGATTTTTGTTATATTAATATATCTGGTGTCACATAGATTTTTGGTATGTAATGTGATTGGTGTCATGTTGATTTCTGGTCTAAACTGCATTTGGTCTCATGAAGATTTTTTTTTGGTCTATAATGTATTTGATGTCATGTAGATTTTTCATAAAAAATGTATTTGGTGTCAGGTTGATTTTTGGTCTATTATGTATTGGGTGTCATGGAGAATTTTGGTATCTAATGTATTTGGTGTTATGTAGATTTCTGGTAGTAATGTATTTGGTATGATGTAAATTATTGTTATATAATGTACTTGGTATCATGGAGATGTTTGGCAAATAATGTATTTGGTTTGGTGTCATAGTTATTTTTAATACTAATGTATTTGGTGTCATGTAGATATTTGCTATATAATAGTTTTGGTGTCATGAACATTTTTGGTATATAATGTATTTAGTATAATGTAGATTACTGGAATGTAATGTATTTGGGGCCATGGAGATTATTGGTATATAATGTATTTGGTGTCATGGAGATTATTGGTATATAATGTATTTAGAGTAGTGTAGATTACTGGTATGTAATGTATTTGGTGTCATGGAGATTATTGGTATATAATGTATTTGGTGTCAAGAAGAGTCTTGGTATATGATGTATTTGGTGTCATGGAGATTTTTGGTATATAATGTATATGGTGTCATGGAGATTTTTGGTATATAATGTATTTGGGTGTCATGGAGAATTTTGGTATATAATGTATTTGGTGTCAAGAATCTTGGTATATAATGTATTTGGTGTCATGGAGATTTTTGGTATATAATGTATTTTGGTGTCATGGAGATATTTGGTATATAATGTAATTGGTGTCATGGAGAATTTTGGTATATAATGTATTTGGTGTCATGGAGAATTTCGGTATATAATGTATTTGGTGTCAAGAATCATGGTATATAATGTATTTGGTGTCATGGAGATTTTTGGTATATAATGTATTTTGGTGTCATGAAGATATTTGGTATATAATGTATTTGGTGTCATGGAGAATTTCGGTATATAATGTATTTGGTGTCATGGAGATTTTTGGTATATAATGTATTTGGTGTCATGGAGGATTTTGGTATATAATGTATTGGGTGTCAAAAAGAGTCTTGGTATATAATGTATTTGGTGTCATGTAGATTTTTGGTAATATAATGTATTTTGTTGTCATGGAGATTTTTGGTATATAATGTATTTTGATGTCATGGAGATATTTGGTATATAATGCATTTGGTGTCATTGGGAATTCTGGTATATAATGTATTTGGTGTTATGGAGAATTTTGGTATATAATGTATTTGGTGTCATGTAGATTTTTGGTATAAAATGTATTTGGTGTCATGGAAATTTTTGGTATGTAATGTATGTATTTAGTATCTTGTAGATTTCTGGCATGTAATGTATTTGGTGTCATGGCGATTTTGGTATATGTGTAGTTGGTATCACAGAGAAATTTGGTAAATAATGTATTTTGTGTCACATAAATTTCTGGTATATAATTTGTTGGTGTCAGGGAGACTTTTGATATGTAATGTATGTATCTATTGATAGATCATGTAAAAGTAATGATCATACACTGTTATAAACAAACTTTAATTGGAACACTATGTAGACTTTAAAATTTCATGTCTCAAATCTGCCTGCACATTATGTGACAGAAAATCTGGGTCTGTACAGTTTGCAGTTGAATTCAACTTATAAGCAAATATTCATGGTTCCTGATTTGTAAGCAAGATGCAATTCATTTTTTAAACAACTTCTGCCACTTTATCTACACATGCACTAAAAACCATTTTTTGTAGCCAAATTGTATCAATATTTTATATACTGAAATTCTCTGACTTTAATTAAAAATTCAAAAACTATAAATGTTTATTAATTAGTGTTAATCTTCCCCTAAAAAACATTCATTAAAAATGTAATTTTATACATATGTGAAGTAAAATGAAAATTAGATAAAATAATGATGTTAAAGGTAATATGAACATTATAATAAATTCCACCATGACATTTACTTGAAGAAGTTTCTCCTACAGGGCTGGTTTTTGTTCATTTTTGTTAAAGATGAAGTAAAACTGAATTCTATAAATTTAGTCTAAAAATAAATGATAAAGAAACAACAGTCAGAAGGATATACAGCCTGTAATATTTAAAAACTATAACACTAAGACAAGTAAAACATAATTATCAAAACCAACATTTCCAGAAATGTATTGCTTGCACATGGACACAAGTAAGATAAGAAAGACCCACAGCTATTAGATGGTCTGTTCCAACACTGTACCAATAATTTGAGCTATTTCCTTGCAATTATGGTGAGAATACACAAAATATTCCTTGTGAAACACATATTTATATTTAACGTAAATGATGACAAGGAAAAGGACAATAGTCATTTCTAACAACCAGAATGTAAGCATTATCTAAGAGATTAGGCATATCTGGCCATGTTTTTTAATGCATGCTTATGTTCCAAAGGCAAACAATATTTTCAAGAAGTAATAATTAAAAAACATTTAACCTCTATCATATTCATGGCTAGCCATAAATGATAATCCATTGTTTCATTTTATTAATTGCATCACTATAGTGAGTAACAACTTTAATAGTATAATATTTAGTACCTTTCCTGCTTTAGCAATTTTGGAAATGTTTGTAGAATCAGTTTCATACAATATTTCAAAATGATGGATTAAAAAAAAACTTTAAGATAAAAAATATGGTTATTTAGAACCAGCCATATACATAAAAGCAGTAAGGTTATAACAGAAAATATTATTAAATGATTACCAAATTCTAACAATTATTCCAAACTGAATTACTTACGATCATCATCATATATATTTTTCTTCTTGTATGACAGTACCAGCCCTGGATCTTGAATTCTTGATGCAGATTTCACCCTTACTGAGATCTTCTGGTGGGAAATATTCTCCTCTGTTATCTTTGGTGATGATACTTGTTGTGAGATTCCTGACAGGGGCCTTCCAGAGTGAGGCCTCTCTCTTTTCTCAATGATTGGAATCTCTCCAGAAACCCTCATGATGTCTTCCTCTGTTACTCCAGTACCATCCCGTGTCGTGATGGGTGGAGACACACTGGTTTCTTCTTCGACAGCAGTAGTCACTTGAGATTTAATGAAGCTTACAGTTCTATCATCAGCAAGTTTTTCATCTCCTGGTGTCATACCCATGTCATCACCCACTGAAGAATGTTCAGAAATATTCTTAATTTCTATATTGCTAGGAATGTGCAATTAGCAATTTTTAATTCTTTACATATTTTAAAGGAATGAACTTTAATACAAGTGAACAATTTATTTTTAATCCAAAGGATCTAATATGACATGTTAACATATGGTAAAGCATAAATGTGCAGATCCTGGAAAGTACCTGCTGTCATCTCCTAAAAAATTGAGTTCTGTTACATAACAAGGTGAGCTCTTGATTTATCACACAGTTGGTTTGTTTTATATACACTGTTTGTGGTTTAATATTTTGACATGTTAACACATTATTTGTCACTTTCCTGTGAACCTTATTGGTCCAAATAAGCCCACAAAGTAGTGTTCTCATTATTGATTTTTTGAAACTTTGGGAATTTTCCTTGCCCCACATTCTGGAACCTTTGTTTTAACAATTACATTCAACAATATGGTGGCCATCTTTCCACCATATTGTATCCTAATGGACATTGAGACCAAAAGTGACTAGCATAAAAAACAACAGTAGTGGTATGTGATTACAACAAAAAGCAAAGTAGTGGTAAGTGTCTTACACAAAAAAGCACATTAGTGTTCACTAACTATCAGAAAAAGCACAGTAGTGGCTATATCAGAAAATGACCAGACTATCCTATGTAGAAATTCTCTGAACTCCAAACTAAAACTAGAACATCAATACATGGCTGCAGCCATGCTGTATGGATCTTGCACCTCACTTCCAGAACAAGAGTGTTCTAATCGTCAACCTACTGGAGTAAATAAATATGCATAAAAAGGTCAACAAATGCTGGTCTTTCAAGTAACAGAAATTTATCCAACCACAGCATTCTTCTAAATCAAAAAATGTGAATATCTGGGTACAATAACTTTAAATCTGGAATCAATTTACATCCCTGATCTAGATGTAGTACAATTTCTGTATCCAATATTCATCCTGTATAATACTGGCCAATCTCAATACTACCAAACTTGTCAAAATTGATTGAAAAGCATGTCCATGATTCATTCATATCATATTTAACCAAACACTTTCTGTTATACCCTAATCAATCAGGCTTTAGACAGAAACATTCATGTGAGACTGCCTTGATCTCACTAACTGATAAATGGCTTCAAGCACTTGACCAAGGTAGAATAATAGGTTCTGTATTTGTAGATTTCAGGAAAGCTTTTGACATGGTGGATCATGAAAAACTTTTGAAGAAACTGAAAATCTACCAATGTGATGAAAGCACAGTTAGATGGTTTACTTCATACTTAAGTGAGAGAACACAACATATTTATATAATTAATGTTCTGTCTGAACCTGGAACAATTAGTTGTGGAGAACTACAAGGGTCAATTCTGGGTCCGTTACTGTTTATATAATTTATCAATGATCTACCTCTTGTACTAAAGGACTCAGTATCATCTACAGATCTCTATGCTGATGACACAACATTGTCAGACATCCAAAATGCAAATCATGAACTCAAAATTTATCTACAGAATGCCTTAAACAAACTGGACAACTGGTGCACATGCAATGGCATGGTGGTTAATACTGGTAAAACTAAAATATTACTTATCTCAACACGGAACAAAAGAACAAAACTTGATAGTGATGAACTATGTCTGACATAGAAGGATAAAAGGTTCCAAATGGTCTGTCATGATAGTCTACTTGGTGTTTTGGTAGATAATAACCTATCATGGACTGAACATATCAAACATATCAGTAAAAAAGTCAATTCACGTTTATGGCTTCTCAGTAGGATAAGACACATTCTCCCGGAAAAGCACAGAAAACTATTTTAAAACAGTTGCATACAACCCTATTTAGACTACTGTAATACAGTATGGGGTAATTCAAATAATAAAAACTTAGCAAAGCTTGCACATCTCCAAAAGAGAGCTTTTTTAGTTAATATCAATCCAGAAAGAAAGCAAGGAAAATTTAGCTGGTAAGTTAAAAAATATTACCTATTAAAAACTTAATCCGTCTGAGAAAAGCCAAATTAATGTACAGGATAGCCAATAATATTTTCTGAATATTTACAATCACTATTCAAGTATAGGCTACCCAGAAATACTCCCCACCTGCAATCAATGTCTACCAAACTTTACAAAATTACCAAACCAAATAAGGAATTATTTTTAAAAAGTTTCCAATACTCTGGAACTTTGCTCTGGAATAGTATTCCAGTTGAGATTGGAAATGCCCAGTATATCAAGTGGCTTCAGAGATGCAGCAAAAATAAGTAAATTCCTTTGAATGAGGCCCTAAAGTTTGATTAGTTCTAAGATAATTGAGTTACACTCTTGAAATAATAATAATAATAATAATAATAATAATAATAATAATAATAATAATAATAATAATAATAATAATAATAATAATAATAAAAATACCCAACAACTAGAATGCTTTTTTATTCCAATCTGTGGTAAATGTCCATACCAGAACCGACACACTATTTTGTGAAAATACTGTTAACAGTCTCATTAAAATCCATGTATATAGAGTGTCAACTAATCCAACTGATATGAACTGTAGAAACAATGTGACATCATACATACATTTCCATCAGAGATTCAGTGTTGAAAAATGATATTGTATGTGTTAAATGTTCTATTGATTTGGCATAATAGTTGCTCCTTAAATTATAATTTGTAAAAAAAAAAATCTACTACTGAATGTTACAGGTTTATCACATTGTGCATTATTGGTTCAACTTTCATCTGTGACTATCTCTTAAAGCACAAGGGTTGACTGTGTGATAGATACATTCTCAAATATGTAATGGTTTAATGTTAAAATTATCTAACTCACTGAATAATTTCTAGCTTTTCCTCACCAAGTCTCAAAAAATCTGAAAATTATTCAACTTGTTTCACTAATTTAACAATAAACCATTACCCATTTGAAATCCTCTATATATATATATAAATAAAAATGTATAACCCAATGACCCAAACTAGGTGACTGACCCAAGAGCAGAAATGCTGAATAAAGTCAAGGAAATATAGGATGTTGTTATATATTCCAAACAGGATGCAGACTGGGACGAAAAAAAACAAGAAACCAAATTATAGCCAAAAAAGTTTCATCCTTTTTTTAATATAACTACTCAATGTGAATAATGTGAGGTGTTATTTAAAATATTTTTAAAACAGGGTCTTACCTAATAACACCATGGCTCCATATCAACACAAAAAAGGGAACTGCATAGTATAGGTAGAAAGCAGAATATAAAAATTATGCAATAAAGTGGATAAATATTAACTACAAAAAAGAAATTTTGTTAAAAATTAAGCAAAATGTGCCCTGTATATTGACTCAAGATGAACAACTTTTGGGATATGACATAAGAGTAGCAAAATCGATAAGGTCAGTGTGCCAAGATGTTCTATCCCAAACTTAAGGTGAATAGGTTATAGAAAAATCAGTGAAGAAATATACATTAACCAAAATCTTTTACCAAATATGTCCCATTCATAATTCTTCATCATACAGTGCAACCATGTGCAAAACCCAAGAGCAATAGTGGTACTGTGAGAATGACATAATTGTTATATATATATATATATATATATATATATATATATATATATATATATATATATACACACACACAGTAGTCTTCCTCTTATACAGCCACCCCTTCTTCACTGGGAAATTGGCCTTATAAGACGGGTGGCCTTTCCAGAGGGGGACTAAATTTTTTGCGAGAAGTATATGTATGTAGTAGTAGTAGTAAGAAAGCTTCATTTTTCAAATCATTAGATATCCTTGTTTAAAAGCAACATTACATATCAAACGGTTCTTGTGCTATAATAGTTGACTTATTTCAACTGAATATGCATTAATAGTTCTTATTCTTGATGTAAGCGTGATATGTGAGCGGGTGTTGTCATGCATATTGCAGAACCATTCAAAAACATCATTTGAATCTTGGTACATACACAATTATCTTTCCATTTGCTCCATTTTCCCACTGCCTTCAGATTTTGGCCGTAAGGAACGGGTGGCCGCTGGTGAGGGGGGGGCCGTTCAAGAGGGGGACTACTATATATATATATATATATATATATATATATATATATATATATATATATATATATATATATATATATATATATATATATATATATTACTTGTGTTAATTTGTATGATTATAGCTACACAGCTTCAAGGTAGTGGATTGTACTTTTCATTGGAGTAAACATGTTATGTGGCCTTTTGACCATGGAAGCTGTAGAAGAAATCTTCTTGATAAAGTTGATATGATTTCAATTCAGCTCATTTGTTCCTTCTAGAAAAAAACAAGTGATTTAATTTCTAACTGCTCAGCTGCTAAAGGACTTGACCTTGTCAACAAATTTGAATGATCTAGAAACTGAATGATCTAGAAATGATTATTTAACCTTCATTATGGTTTTGAAATTGCATCTTTTTTTATGTAAGGGATGTTTACCTGAGAATTAATTATTCACATCTTAAATATCAGTCTTCGAGGAGTCATTTAGTTGTGCTCAATAGTTATTTGAGAGAATTTGTTTATTTCAATTATTCATTGGAATTACAAGGTGCTCATAAACTTTGAAGTAAATATTTTTTATTATATCACTGACACATCAAGACTTAGCATATCAAACTATTATAAACTATTGGTACATCAGCACAATAGACTAGATTTCATTTGGAATACCACTAAACTCATTTCAAATACTTGTAATAGAACTTTTGGACCATATAGGATTTCATGCACCATACTGTAAGTTAATTTAATATTTTATTTTATATTCAAAGAAATTATTTGTTGAATTTTACAAAACTTGTTTGTCTTCACTCTTTTCTATCACATAGTTTAAGACCATAGAACCATAACAATATGGCCCACCCATGTGCAGAACCCTTGCCATAAGTCATGCTGAGAGAAATGAACTATGTGAAGATTTTATGTTCAAAATATCACTTGTTACTTAGAGAAGGACACTGTGTGTTGATATTATGTTTTAAATATAAAATGTTACTGAGAGAAGAGGACTATGAGATGATATCATTTTCCAAATATGAAGTTGTACTGAGAAAAAGATGATGTGATGATATTATGTTACAAATATGAAATAGTACTGACAGAAGGAGTACTGACCCAAGTGAAGAACCTAGGGACATAAATGTTACTGAAAGAAAGACACTATTTGATGATGTTCAGTATGAAGTGAATCTGGTAAAGGGTTATGGAAACATAAGTGATGAAAGAACTTTAACCAAAATGGCTCCATCCTTGACCCCACAGCCTCACCAAGGGGCAAGAGAGGTATTGAAAGATCAGGTGTAAGGGACGATATTATATTTCAAATATGTAAAGAGTTACAGATATATTAGTGAAGTAAAAACCTTAAATAAAAACATCATCCATTATAAAAGTATTGACCATCCCCTCCTCAATCAAGTGGGACACATTAGCAGAAGTGGTAATGAAAGTGTGGGAGTATATAATACTATATTTCAAACATGAAGTGCAATGCTACAGTAGTTATGGAAAATATAAGTGATTCAAAGGCTTTAGCCAAAATGTGACCCCAGTATAATTCTTAACTCCATGACCCCACCCAGGAACTGGAATGGTAATGAAAGAATGGGGAGTATGTGACAATCTTACATTCAAGTATCAAGTGAGGTGGTTTAACAGCGTTATGGAAAGATAAGTGATGAACAATAACTTGAATCAAAATATGACTCCAGTAAAATCCTTGATCCCATGACCCCACCCCAGTAAAATCCTTGATCCCATGACCCCACCTAGGGGCTAGAGTGGTACTGATAAAATGTGAATATTGTATGATATTATCTTCCAAGTATGAATTGAATTGGCAAGTGTTGCAGACCAAAAAGTGCCTGAAAAACAATTTTAACCAAACCTGTCCACAGATATTCTCACACATATATCCACACACAGATACACACACACATACACCCACACACAAACAGACCACCTAAATGCTGGAAGTCCCCATAGGCACTGGTACCAAGGAACATAGCACAAATAAATTTGATATAAAAATTCATTGTCAGAATTATGAACAAAGTCAAATGCCTGGCAAATTTATACAATGCCTGTCAAAATTATACAATACCTGGCAATAATATAGTGTGCATGGAAAATTTATACTATTAACTTTAAGTTCTAACAATCCTATCAGCACAAACTTAACCTGGTTGTCTTTCTGTTTCAGTTTCTGTCGGCAATCCCATCAGTTCTACCAGTTCAGGAAATAGATCCATGTCTTCCACAGATTCTTCTGATTTCTCTGATGCAACAGATTTTGGTGGTTCTGGTACTTTAGACTTGTGAAGCCTACATTTAAAATATAGAAATGGGGATATTGATAACACACACATAACACACCTGCATGGAACCTCTACATTTCATGGCTTGGTTTCACATTCAAGCGAAAATATTTGCCAAAATAAAGTGGAGTTTACCCACATTATCTAATTCTCTCCACCTAAACTTTCCACTCTATCTCAACAACTAAGCTAGAAATGGTACTTAATGTAAGTTGTTATATCCTGTTTAATCTTTGCAAACAAATATGAGCAAAGGGTCATTTGAAATTTGTTGTTTTACATTATAGTCAAGTTTTGTTTTTTGTACCATAATACTTAAGTTGAGTCATTTCCCCTTGATGACTGTCCTATTTTAGCCACATTACTGAATGGTTAGTGTGCTGAACTATCATGTGTTTAAATGATACAATGGGATTGGCCTGATTGGCTACAGTGGTGTGTCCTCGGACAAGGCACAGAAAATCACTACTTGTTCAGCTGTACCATAAAACACCAAACCTTTCTTTTTAAAATTTTACATAATTATCATCAAAATTCTTTTCAAAAAAGGGTTGAAGTAGTCTCCAAGCCTTTGGAAGAAATAGTGTTAACTTTAAAAACCAAGTTCTCATCCTGGACATATCATGCACCACCTTTCTGTTCCTTTTGGTCATGAATAATCATCTACTATGGTGCTAAACCGCCTTGTCAAGAAAATTTGGGCACAAATATCTGAATGTAACCATCCCTGTATGTACCTTGATTAAATTTTCCCACTCACTGTAATGTTTATTTAAATCATTCAGTAGGAATCTAGAGACTCTATCTCCATTTCTTTAATCAAACTGTTTTCACAATTCATTCTAAAGTGAAAACGTCTAACAACCTTTTGCAACAATATATTCTTTTATTGGTAATTTGTGTTATCACACAATATACTCAGCGTACACAAAGAATGTGAGTTTGTCATCCTTTGTTTTCATCCAGGTATCTGCTTATCTGCATTTCATAATCTGTGAGACAGAAGGTGAACATACCATTTCGATATCATGCTGACTTTCTCAGAACAATGCCGTACATCTCCCTGGTTAACCATTGCAATATTGATAATTATCAATTGTAGTTCCTAATTATCTAAGTGACAACACATCTAACAAACACACTGCAGTAAAGATAATACTTATCTTGTCTGTACAGATCAAAATTACCTGGCTGGAAAAATGTTGATGTGTTGAGCTAAGAAAACAAGTAGGATTATGTGGCCAGTTGAGGGGTCAAATTGACAGTTTTTTCACTGATATGCTAGCTGCTAGCCACATTAGAGTCGTGGCCATCTTTGCAGGGTAGTTTTGAACATCAATGACATGGGATCATGGCTGTTTAAAGTGAATGTCCATCAGTGAGTAGGGAGACCACTGAACTTTAGAAATGTAACAACTGACAAAGTTATGAACCTAAATTTGATTATGTGGAAGGTTTTTTCCCAGAACTCATTAATTACAAATTGAGATCAGTCAGCTCTTACTTTGGTAAGCATTTAGTACATGTATTTATGAGTGAGAACAAAGCACTAGCATGTGCCCAGTCAAAGAAATGGAAAACAAAACTTCCTGTAGCAAGTATGGAATTTCAGTGTAAAAATTCAGCAATATTCTCAACAGAAAATCCTTCTCAATAAGAAAATGCAATTGTTAACCCTAAATCAGTAATTGTTTGGGTAAGTGACTGGAAAATTAAGTAGAATGCCAAACATTTTCACTCACCATTTTGAGTGAGTTAAGTTAATTTTCAACCCCAAGCAAGTATATATATCTTTAATACCCATTAATTACTTTAACAAGAAAAAAGAAAATTGTGCAATCAAAGTTGTACACCTCCCATACATCTTTAAACCTTGCCAAGTGTGCATTATACATGATTTCAATTATAAAAGAAATTATTAGAGAGACATCAAATTGATAAGCGAGCTTTTTACTTTTTGTGTTCTGAAAAGTTTTTTAAAAAATTTAAATCAACTAGAACTATCATGTTTTGTCATTCAATTCATAACCTACATGCCAACAGTGAGCTTTGGTTCTTCCTGTATATTTTGCCTCCTTTTTAGCTGTGTTTGGCGCCTGTCATAGTCTTTCTTGTACAAAGTAGTTCGGAAACTCCCAATTCCTGAACTTCCTTTGTCTGATGGAGGCCTTGGTATCAAAGGTGACTGAAATTTATTAAAAAAAATTTCATAACCATGATGCATTTTCAGTCATTGCTTCAATGTAAGAACTTTTGAATTCATAAATAATTGTAACATCATGTCCATTTATATAGGTTGAAAGCATCTGCTGTTTAAAAGCTGAGAAACAAATTTTAGATGTAATGAACTATACAACCTTTCATGGCCTTATTTATTGTTAATCAAAATTTAACTCTTCCTCTCAAGAAATTTACTTTCCACTAAAATTATCTCAGTGATGAAAAAGATTATATCTCAGAAATTTGTTATTTAAAATGATGTGAGCAATGTAACTTTCCCTCAGTAGCAAGCAAGCAGAATGGATAAATATAGTTTGATTTAACTCATAAATAATGTTGAAAATGTGCCACACAATGTAAAAATATCATGTTCCAAAATTTTAATTTATATAATCCTCACAACATTTGTCACAGAATTGGCACAATGTTAAAGGTTTTATTCATGATATTCGATATGCTGTCAATCTAAATGAACTAAGCTATGCAAAAACAAACTTTACATGAAATTAGGAGAGGAATTGCCTCCTGCATTTAAAAACTCCAAAAATTTTAATGTACCCAGTTTGGCAGGTAGATAAAAAAAACTATGTACAAAATGACTGACATCCAGGAAATTATAAAGTGCACAGCAAACCAGATTATTTATTCAAACAATGCCATATTTATGATTTATTTTTATTTTTCTTGTGGATCTGGAGGATGACAAAAGAGGAAAGAAGATAATGGCTATTATATGCTGAAAAATAAGAAATGTAAAAATCAACCAAAATATATTGGGAAAAAAGTCTCCATTTTCATAACAAGTTAAAATTATGCAGACTAAAAGCAATTTGTTTTACAAATTTGTTTTCCATTACTATTTATAGACTGCATGATTGTTTTATTCCACTAAGAAGAAGTAAAGATCTACTTTCAAGCACTGGAGTAAGTAATTTGGAAATGTTGAATGTCATATTACCAGTACAAATAAACATGGCTCCCAGTGTTGAATGTCATATTACCAATACAAATAAACATGGCTCCCAGTGTAATATGTCATATTACCAATACAAATAAACATGGCTCCCAGTGTTGAATGTTATATTACCAATACAAATAAACATGGCTCCCAGTGTAATATGTCATATTACCAATACAAATAAACATGGCTCCCAGTTTTGAATGTCATATTACCAATACAAATAAACATGGCTCCCAGTGTAATATGTCATATTACCAATACAAATAAACATGGCTCCCAGTGTAATATGTCATATTACCAATACAAATAAACATGGCTCCCAGTGTTGAATGTCATATTACCAATACAAACAAACATACTCATTGTAATATTTCTAATCTTTTTACAACAATCTGGATTCAGGCGTGGATTGCTTTGACATGATGCCATTAATGATATAAAATCTACACAGTATCTCTGCATCATATAGTGGCATTCGCTACAGCAGAAAGAAGATATTAAGAATAATGATGATGTACAGGTCATGCATTATGAATAATTATGATGTACAGGTCATGCACTAATTTCTATAAAATGGAATAGCAAAGTGTCACTATTGCAAGTTACAGATGTAATAAAAATAAATAAAATCTCCCAATGCTAGCCTTTTGAGAAACATGGTCAATTCACTAGAAATCATATCAGTTACTTCTCCTTCACTGCATATTTATTAGCTTGACCAGTGCATATTCATTACTTTGACTGGTGCATATTTATTAGCTTGACCAGTGCATATTTTTAGCTTGACCAGTGCATATTTATTAGCTTGACCTTGACCAGTGCATATTTATTAGCTTGACCAGTGCATATTTATTACTTTGACCAGTGTATATTTATTAGCTTAACCAGTGCATATTAATTAGCTTCACCACAGCAACATTTATTAGCTTGACCAGTGCATATTTATTAGCTTGATTACTGCAATATTTATCAGCTTGCCCACTGTAATATTTTCCTATTACATTAACATTCTGTGTAATTTAAATATCAATTATCAGGAAAGTGTCAGTGGCACAGTCTTCAATTTTCAGTCATACAGTTAATTAGTCATTGCTTTCAAAGCCACATATATCCTACTGGTTTTCTTCCAACAATTATACAGACTGGACATCTTTCCAATATACATGACTTCCTAAGAGTTACAGTGTCATTTTAGCTTTTAACATGCATATATGTCTATTATGTCCTGTGTCTGCATTTTTGTCTTCCAGGGTCCAGGACAGATTTTTTTGTTCAGCTGCAGATTAGTCATATTGAAGCTGCACAAGCCAGTCAGAACTTTAATACTGCATTTTTGTTCCTTATAAATTAAAAAAAATGTGTTTTTTTAGTCTTAAAACATATCAATTGATGCAAATGAAGTTAGGTCCAGTAGTCTAGTGGTTAAAGCATTGGCCTCATAAGCAAGAGGTCCCAGATCCAAATCCCAGCAGTTGAACCATCCTAAAATCAAAGAACAAAAAAATTAGTAAATTAATAAATGGCACCAAGAGCTACCTCACTGGACACTCAGCATTACAAACTTGCTTGGACTGGACTGGCAGTGGTCAAGATAAAATTTGCAAGGGAAGATAGAAGTTATTTCCACTTCTATGAGTCTTCCTACCTATGGGAGAAATAGGGTGGTGGTAACACGACATCACAGGGCAGAAGTCTTCCAAACTGAAGTCAATGATCAGGATGGAAGGGTTTCAGAATGAACTCAACAGCCACATGTTCGAGACCAGGATAAGCCATACAGAAAGATGGATATCAGTTGGGGTTTACAGCCTGGAGAGGGATGGGCTCTGCCAGACTGCAACTGCCAAAGAAACACCAGAGATGGCGAAATTACAATGGATAGAGTTCTCATACCCAATCAGTTGCAGACTGGGTTACTAAGGACCACACCATCTACTGGAAAACAATATTGAGGTGATGTTGTTGTTGTTGTTGTTATTGTAGGGTTTAACACCATTTTTCAGTACAAGATAGGCTATACATGGCAGCCAGTATAAATGGTGGAGGAAGAACCTGGGAAAACCCCAGAAATAACCACCAACCCATGAGAAGCTACTGACAAATTTTTTTCACATAACTAGCTGAGCCAAATCCGAGATTTGAACCTACACAGACAAAGGTGAGATGGCAGTGATCTATCACAGTGAATGCTTTAGACCACTTAGCTGCTCAGGGCTCCTATAGAGGTGATAAGTATGCTACTGGTGCAATTAGTACAAAGTACAGCAAGAGATAACATCATCACTAGAACCTGGAATGTCAGGACATTAAAAACCAGCAAGGAACTCAAGGAGTTAATCCATACTAGCTAATAAACACCCTTGGCCCCCATGAACAATATAGAAGATGGACTTGGCAAAGTTCAGATGGAAAACATCAAAACCAAATTGATTACACCTGAGCAAGGAAGTACTTCCGGTCTAGTGGCAACATTGTCAAAATACATGAGTTATTATAGGAAGCAACCACAACCTGCTAATGATGACTATAAAAGTTCATCTGAGGAAAATCATGAAGCAAAGACAAATTAGGATCAGTGTCAAACTTGAAAAGCTTAAAGATCCAGGTATTTTAAGCATCAATAGGCAGCAAATTTGTACCACTCACAAGAAATAAACCCTGACAGCTTGATCACCACCTTTAACACTGAATTAACAGATACAGTCATCGAGATTCTTGGCAAACATGTTAGAATAAAGAAGTCCAGGGTCTCAACAGATATCCTTCACCTCTGTCATGTGAGGAAGGAGCAGAAAAATACAGGAAGATTAAAAACAGGATTAAGAAGAGCATAAAGAAATCAAAGGAAAGCCAGATAAAAGAAAAATTTTAGGAAGCTGAGAAAATGTCGGAACCAAAAGAACAGTAAAAAGGCATTCTGCTGCTTGGTGAAAGACAATACAAAGTGGAGATCTACCATGATCAAGGATAATTTTGTCAGGAGTCTCACAGAAGACCAATAGATTTTTATGAGTTGGACAGAATACTGTACAGACCTTTACAACAAGGTTACTTCTTAAGACCAATCTGTACTAGATTTCCCACTAACCAAAACAGAGGTTGAACACCATATCTGCATGGAGGAAGCAGTGTAAAGGCACTAAAGAAAGGAAAGTCAGTTGGGGTAGAAAAGATACCAGCAGAACTTATTCAAGGAGGTGGAACTTCCAAGATTGATGTCCTCACCACAATCTGCAACAAAATGTGGCAAATAGTTGAATGACCCATCCCATGGACCCAGTCTCTGATCATCACTCTTCCTCTGAAATGGAATCTGCCAGAACAATCAGTTTCATTAGTCATCCATACAAGGTTATGCTTAAGATCATCCTCAACAAGATCTGTAAGATCTTTGCAGGATTAAGCAGACAACAACTGCATTGGCCAGGCTGAAGCCTATTTGACAACATGATGCCAATCCACCCCCTCATCATGTCCATAATCCTGTATGCACAGACCCTGACAGCAGAACTTGGAGAAAATCCCATGCTTTAGTGATAAGATGATATCAAAGGAGCTTGAAATTCTCATGTTTAAACCATCGAGGAGGTGTGCGTTAGAATTCAATATGCAATTAGACCATATCAAGATCTGCTCACCACTGTAAAGAAATATAAACAAAGATTACATGGTCATATCTTATGCTCATTTGACCTGTCAAAGAAAATCTTACAGGAAGTACTAAGAGGAAAGAGATAACAAGAAAGACAGAAGAGATAGGAAAAGAGATAGGAAGATATTGTCAAAATGTGGACAGGGCTGGACTTTCAAAAAAGTGCCAAAGACCAGTGGAAAACAGGACAAAATGGAAACAGACTGTGTCAAAGTGAACAGTGAAACCCTATGATCAGCCAGGTTACAGTAGAAATGAAATGAACGAAATTAAACAATGATGCAAGTGTAAGTCAATCAAAATTGAGAGTTTGGTAATGAATAGTACTATGTAATACACTGATGGCCAGGTTATGTTTTACCTGATTCAACCAAATATTTGTTCTTGACCACAAATAAAGCTAAGCATAAAGAGCTTACCATTATGATCTGTGTTATGAGTCTAAGTATAGATTTATGGGTGGAAGACAAGACTCGACTGCTTCGGATTCATCTGCTACAATGTGTTGCACTGCATGACTTCAAAACATATCTGAGATCCAAAATAGAATGGCATTATGATCAAACTAAAACTAATGGAAAAATACATGTCACTGAACCAGCATGTGGAATAAGCACACTACCTGTACCAGAAAGGTCTTTCTAATTAAATCAGCTGTCTGATTTAGACAGTACATGGTTCTCTTATTATCACCTGTAAAGAATGTCAGATGCATGGGAAAGAAGTGGTGCTGATTAGTGAAATGTCCAAGTTGTATCATTGGTAGTAAAACATGATACCAGACATGTACCTGACTAAATCCTGCACTGATACCAGATGTGTACCAGTGTAAATCCTGCAATGATACCAGAGGTGAACCTGAGTATGTCTTAGTGATACCTGATGTGTACCAAAGTATGTCCTGTAATGATACCAGATGTGTACCTGAGTATGTCCTGTAGTGTGACCAGATGTATATTTATATATGTCCAGTAATGATAGTGATACCAGATGCATACCTGAGTATGTTCTGTAGTGACACCAGATGTGTACCTGTGTAAATTCTGCAGTGATACCAGATGTGCACCTGTGTAAATTCTGCAGTGATACCAGATGTGTACCTGAGTATATCCAGTAGTGATACCAGATATGTACCTAAGAATATCTTGCAGTGATACCAGATGTGTACCAGAGTACAGTGTGACCCCACTATGTCTATTACACACTCCGTTATTACACAAATTTGGATATAACATGGTTGTGGAGTAGATCATGAAATTTCATCTTCATATATTTTTCTCACACATGAAAAAAAAATCTTTCTTAAAAGTACGAAAAAAAACAGAAAATATTTATTATCATTTTAGGAAAGAGATTGCATATGAATAACACAGGATGACTGTGGCATGGCTCCTAAAATTTTATATGCACTTTTTTCATACAAGAAAAAACTGTTTTTTCTTAAAAGTACGAAAAAAAACATAAAACGTTTTTTCAGAAATCTTACAGGGCTTCACCAATGTCGCAAATTGCGATTTTTTTTGCCCAACTAGCAGCAAAATATACCATTGCCAATTATTTTTTTATTGGCAACATTGTTGCCTGATTAAACTTGAATATACAATTCAGAGGACCCATGAAAGGAAGCTGCAAAGTTCCACTTATGTTGACATCTAGCAAGATTACTGTGTTTTAAGATATCTGCTTTATTTCAGCGGAGATCAACTGGATGAGGTATCATCTCAATATTTATTTTAGTCCAATTTTAGGTGTGATTTTGTGTGATTTAGATTTTCAACATAGTTTTAAAACATTTTCAGTCATATTGCTACGATGTCTGCAATGTGGCAGTTTATCATAATGTCCAGCAATGGGGCATCATGCTGCAGACATGTAGTATGATGTCCCGCCAAGTCACATTATCCTAACACCAGGCCGACCAGTCCAAGCACTAACCTATAAATGCTGAGCAACAAACAAGGCAGCTGTTAGTACCATTTTTGTAAGTCATTGACTTGGCTGGGGATTGAACCCACAAATTCTGGTAACCAAGGCAGATGCTCTAATCACTAGGCCACTGGATGTCAGATTTTAGGCCACTTTCTGGTAATTTATATATATATATATATATATATATATATATATATATATATATATATATATATATATATATATATATATATATATATATATATATATATATATATATATATATATATGCACATAGACTGACAAGTTAGTAAAATTTGTCTTCTTTTCGCTCAGAATTAAATCCTTCAGAAGATTCACATTTTCTGTAGTAATCCCTGTCATCAGACCAGAACACCTGTGTCTCTTTTGTTGATTGACCTTTACTTTAAATTTCTGATGCATGCATGGAAGGCAGCATTACTCCACTGCCACAAATGTTAAAGTAAAAAAAGCAAAAAAAGCAAAAGAAAAATCAATCTCTCACTTGTCAATTCAGTAGGCAGCAAGGAACAGTAACTACAATTGACCATATGACAACCAATTCATTTTTAAAAAATGTATCCAGATAAAATAGTAGCTGAAATTTCATAGAAAACATTACCTTTGAAGTACCGATTATAATGAAAACATTCATAGCCAAATGGGAAAAAAAATCAGTCTCAATCATGTAATACAATTTCTTATGTTGCCGCTTCAATAAGAAATGGACATTTGTTTGGTTCTCCAAAGCTGTTCTTTAGTGATGACTTCCATAATGTATTCAAAGGAAGTCACCCAATTTAAATAAAAGCAATGGAATCTGATGGATTGTTTAATTTTTCAACATAACTGGAACACTTTTACTGTGCCGTGAAAGTTTCCTTTTTACAGGAAAAAAGTTTACAAGCTCTACTGACTGCACTTAAAACACAAACTTTTACTGACTTGGAATGTACTGAAAAGTAAATGTGCTTTACCATTAGTTATGTGATTGTGCTATTTTTCCCCCACTGAATTCAGACCTATATGACTGGTGCAAAAATTATTGAATATTTTAAATCCATGTGTGTGCATATTTTCGATGGAATTACTTATGGTGTGGATTCAATGTATGTAATATGATTTGCAGGTGAGTACATGGTGTTAATACTTTATTCATTGCTATGCATTACATATGTATATATAAACAGCATACACGTATATGTACCAATGCGTGGTTCACTGAATAAAGTAAAATATTATATATGCCTTCTCTGTTGTCACTACAGGCATGTCTTTCATTTAATATGCATAGATTTAAGATGATAATTGTGCCAATAAAGCATGTATTTTGCACCCATATTTATTACCTACCCCATGCCCCCATTTTTTGAGGTACAAGCATCATTTTCTTCAGCTAACTGACCTGGTTGCTTATAATATGGTTCGATCTATAACACGGTTGGGTTCTATGGCTCCCAACTACCATGTTATAGTGGGATCACACTGTGTGTACCAGATGTGTACCTGAGGCTTAAAGATATAAAAGAAAGGGTCTTGCAACCATGCATGACTTTCAAACTTAGAAGCAAAAATCAATCTTACAAAAAAAAATATGTTTTGCTACCTTCTAATGTGTGAACAAGAAAAACCTTTATTACCTGTTTTGTAGGAATTTTTGTTGGCTGTGGAGCTACTTCTGGTGGAGCTTTCTTTTTTGGCGGCCGAGTAATCTGCAACACTTGTGAATTTTCAGGTTTATCAATTAGCCTAGCCATAAGATTTGAAGTCATTCCCTTCTGATCTCCCCTAAGCGCTCTCTTACGCATCTCCTCAATAGTATAAGACCTTTCTGACCTCAACATTGGAGAGCCATCAGCAAAATTACCAGACTTGCCATATCCCTTCAAGGTTATATCTGTTGCAAACAGCTCTGGTTCTGCAAATTCTTGATTGATGACTGTAGACTCAGTATACTGGGACTGGCTAACAAAACTTGTCTGTGATTCTCCACGATGATCAGACATTTTTTTTTGTTTTCATAGATATTTCTCTAGAAAATGGATTTTAGACACTTCTGAAAAGAAAGGAGATGCAAATAAACCCATTTATAGCTCTAAAAAATGTCACATTTACAAGTGTTTTGAAATATTTCATACATTATGTCAAACAAATTAGATGCATGTATTGATACAGACTTTTCACAAATTTATCCTGGGGCAAAATTGTTTGTTTGAAATAAAATGTATGATTAGAATCAAATTTTTATTGGCATGCCCAATAACATACAGTGGATTTTACATTAGTTTTGGCAAGCACATGATTGAAATTATTCTATAATTTTCATAAAATTTATTTGATATGATCACAAATCACATGATGGAACATACTGATTTGTTTGCTCAAATCACAGAAAAGTATAGTAAAATGCCTTTAAAATACTTTTGGGATGCCTTTGTCATTATGCATTTCCTTTGCATGATGTTATGACTTACTTATAAGTCAGGACAAATGCAAACAATACAGCCCCTGATCTGGGTTTGTGTTGTTTGTTCTCCCGATTACTCCTAACAACACTGACCTGTCTGCACAGCATGCTGTAGTAGAGGTTACTCTAAACTGTTTGCATTTGAACTCAACTTCTAAATAAATAAGTATATATGGTATGTACCAATGAACTAGACTTATAAAGAAGTATATATGGTATGTACCAATTAACTAGACTTATAAAGAAGTATATATGGTATGTACCAATTAACTAGACTTATAAATAAGTATATAGGGTATGTACCAATTAACTAGATTTATAAATAAGTATATATGGTATGTACCAATTAACTGGACTTATAAATAAATATATATGGTATGTACCAAATAACTAGACTTATAAGTTAGTGTATATGGTATGTTCCAATGTTACATATCATTAGCAAATCATAAAGCAAGAAATGCTTGTAGTAACAAATCATTGCTACTTTATTAACAATCAGCTTTCAAGTTTTTAAGGTTTTACCCAAATGCTTCAAACTGCATTAGTCCTTTTTAATTTTTTAAAATATAGAAATGGAGACTTCAGCTTTAAATCAAACAGATACAGTACATACAGACCACTTGTTATTTCAATGCTAATGTCACCAAGGGAGTTGCTATAATAAACAAAAAGTTATTCCAAGATTTTGATTTACAGTAAAGTCATAGTTATCAACATGTTTTGATCAATATTGGACTTATTTTACTTATTCTATCTTCCGTCTTTAACTTTTGGAAGATCTCTCTCTACCCATAAAATCTCAAGTACATTATGGGGTAAATACTCACACACAAGTTTCAATTAGTGTTTTTGAAAACTAAATACAAATTTCTTATTAAAATCTCCCAATGTCTGCTCTGCACATTTTACTGACTCTTAAAATCATTTACTTCATACATGCAGCAGAAAATTATTATAAGGTACATTATATTTGTTTTCTAATGGAATCTAGAAATTCTAGAAATTAGTCCTCTTTGTGCTAATTTTCAACAGAATTATGAATACAATGAGATTCTTTGGTAAGTATACATGTACTTCAATTATTTACCATGTTTAAGTGACATGTTCTCTGCAACAAATTTAGACATCAAATATATAATCACTGTTTGAAATATATCTTGTTTAATTTGCATCCATTATAATTAGTAACTGCCTCACTAAAGTCCATCCCTTTCTTGTATAGCCCAGAGGATACACATACAAGATATATTTTTTAGTGAACAGACTCAAGACTGCATGATATGTTATATAACACAATGGCACTTGGCAGACCAAAAACTATTATGTCATGGTTGGTATTATGTTTAAATCTTTTCTTTGTCCGATCAATATCAACTGTATATTAAAGACTGATCTGATCTGAATTGAGTTGTCCTCCAAAACATTTTAACAAAATAAATGAATATGTTCATCATAGTGTAATTTTACTCTGAAACAAAAAAGCATTTTCAGTAATTTGTCAACTCATAATAAATGACGGACTGGTTAATCCTTATTAATAATTATTATCATAAACAAAAATATTTGTCAGTTTATGATTGCAGCATAACTTTCATCTTCTAATAAAAACATCACGGCACAAAGGACATGCAATTACTGTGGTTTTGTTTATATATATCAAACAAAGCAATTTGCTAAAAGTTAATGGTAACCTTTCCTACTCCACAGGGGTAGAGATATTTAGAACATAAATAGTTGTACCTGAGCAATAAATTATATATATATATATATATATATATATATATATATATATATATATATATATATATATATATATATATATTCCTAATTGCAGTTTTGGTAATTCACTATAGCCTTGCTAATGGAACAACCAAAAGAACCCTCCAAAAAATGATGGATCCTTGAGAGATGAGAAGTATCATAACTTAATCAGATAATGAGTAGACATTGCCAACAGTAACTAGGTTAGTGTAGCCTTTTTTAGGCATCAATATAACTGCTACAACTCTATGATCCTAAACTAAGTAACAGAAAAGAGTGAAAACAAGCATGTTTTGTAAATTTCACAAAGTTTTATCACAAGTCCAAAGGTATAGAGCATTCCAAAATGAATTCCAGCAGCAGTCCAAATGAATTCAAACCTTGAAAGTGCTAATGCATCAAAACCTGGAATGTGCTAATGTGTGAACAGTCTTTAAATATCACAATGATATAATCCAAAATAGTTTTGAAAGAATTCACTGAAATGCCCAAATAGACTTTTAGTCCAAAAATATTGAGCACTTTGTAATTCAGTTAATAATTTAAATAAATAAATCCACTCAAACAAATTAAAACTGTAAGTCTGATTACACTTTTGAATGTTAAGATAGGAATGAGTAATTCTGATGTAATCAACATTTATATAAAAAGCTAAGATACAATAACAGAGCCATGATGAGTCATTTTCCCAACAACCTTGGTTCTAAAACATTCCTATTTCCTAAAGAAAACTTGACCTTAAACTCAATATCTGTCAATGTGTTTATCTCCAACTAATAATGATCTTAATATATAATCTAAAATCATAGATAAATGTTATGCATGAAATATGTTGTTAATAAAATAACAAGACATTAGCCAGGTATGCCCTAAACTCAATTGCTGAACAAGGTCAATCACACAATATAGATATATATGTGTACATAAGATATAATCATGTAGAAACTCCAACACACAATGCAAATTAAGTATACATACATATGGCAAAACATATGAACAGTGACAATTAAATGCATAGTTATTTCACATCAGCCCTAATCAAAACCTGATGCAAAAGGATTAACCATAACTTGATGTCTGTACACACTGCCACCACCAGGATTATAACAAGAGCTCATCTGTACTTCACATAGGTAAACTAATAATTTTTTAGTTCCCAATGCAAGTACTGGACACCAAAAAAGTGACAATAACAAGCTAATGCAGTTGAGCTAGTACTCATGCAGTATCTGTTTTCACAGAGTAAGTCTTCAGATTACATTTTTTTTAAAAAGGCCAAAATGATCCAATACCAAGTCATTTGATTTTGCTCAAGAGAAATTTTCCATCCAAGTTACTGCATTTATAAAGCTCCTCAATTTCATAACTTGAATGTCAACCATAAAACTTTACAGACATTCTGACTTTTGACAATTAAGCATTGGAAAAGAAACTACTACTGCAGTTTAATACCAAAATATACTCAAATTTCGAAATACACAAGTACTTACACGTTTGAAATGCATAAATCAGGTACACACTGAATTTATGATTTGTAATTGTTTTAATGATAATAAAAAGCAAACACAAAACATTGAATTAAGTTATTTTGATGTAAAGTATTTACTATTTAACTTTTTGCTAGCTTCAAGTACAATTTATTTAATGACGTCACAAGGTCCTTATTTGACTGGACCCCTATGATAAATGCCAAATTGTTCCAAACTTATAAGACAACACAGTATATGCAAGTGTGAGATTATGATTGACAGAATTTTTTCAATATTCATGCCTTCTTCTCTCTATTCTGATGTGTTGTGCATTGCTGATCTTTAATTCTTTTCAATCATTGTAACTGTACTTCATTCATTCCTAATGGCATTTGACTAATCATGTAAATTACATGAATTATAATGTGAGAGGTACAACAAATTTTTTAAACACCAAAATAATTTATATTCTATCAACAGAGAGATAACTATATAACTAGATGAGTGATATTCTGTTTGTTATTTGTATTCTTCAAGTAAATATTTGTTTCTATGTATACTGCCTGGTTTAATTTGCAATTATTGAACAATATAAAACAAATATTTCCAGGCTAGGCAGCTTTCTGTTTGAAGGAAAAGAATGCCCTGACTAATGCTACAAAGTCAGGAAGAAAACTTATGATCAATTGAGGGATTTTAATTACATAGTCAGGGCACATGTATAACTATGGAGACTGTTACAGTTTATATGTAAATTTTTAAAAGGTATCATCCAGCCATTTTATTGTAAATTTTACCAATGTTAGCTGGTTGTGATGGAAAATGTTTATATATAGCAATTTGTAAAGCACTCACTGGTTCAGAAAACTTTCATTAGCTTCTGCAAATAGAAATTGCAATAAAACTGACACTGAATCCTTCTTAGCATGATGGAAAGTCTAACAGTTTCATAGATTTGATCTCTGATAAATGTATTGTTATTAGTGACTATTCCAAGCTTGTGAAAGATGCTACTGAGGCCAGTTCCTACTGTGAAATTGTGCAAAATTATGAACTAAGTGTCAGCATCTCAAAGCCCATTTGTTCTTTTTATCTGCCACAATTACAAGCATTAAAACCCTTTAATCATAACATTGTTAGAAGGGCAGCATCTTCCACAGCATGTTTAATGTGTCCCAGAAAGAACAAATGTTACTGTTATTTAAAGAAAGTAGCATGCCAGCACTGTCTTTTATATATAGAACCTACTCTCAAGTATATAAATTAATGTTATTTAGAAGGTACTAATTCTGTTAATTCTGACATAATAGAAAGAATCATCATATATACTGATATAATAATCAACCTAACTGACACAAAAAACAAGGTAAAAGTTGGAAAGGACACAAGCATACAGCAAAAGGGATATTATACCTAGTGATTTTTTTAATAAGGATAAAAGTTGTGAATTGTTGCTATAATCAGTTTAGCACATAATGCATTTGATGTGGTGAGAAAATGCATTCTTCTTTTTCATTAACAAGAAAAAACCCAAAATGATGTCAAATAGTGCCAAAAAAAAGTTTTTGTCTGATGACTATGGTGTGTGTGATACATCTGCCAGTGTATCCCCTAATTTATATTACTTAATGTTGGACAATGGAGATCTGAACATATTTTTTTTTAAATGGGAAACAAACTAAGTGGAAAACTGAACAGAGACCTTTCAATACATAACCTAGTAAACATCTCAGTTGAAAAATGACAAATATATACAAAAAAGGGTCACATGGCTATGGTTGTTTTTTTTTTAAATCTTTGGAAAATTTTTGAATTTAATGCCACATGAAACTGACAACAGAAAACAGAATACTCATAGATATCTAGCTATGTTTTAAATGACATTATGGAAATGAAAATAAAAAAAATTAAGCTGGATCGAAATATTAAAAAAACTGACTTCAAAATATGATCAATTTTCCCAACCAACAGGACTTCAACAAATTTTATGACAAATAAAAAAAATCAAAAACATCAAAGAACTGAAAAGTTCCAGGTCACTCCTACAACAATACTAACCAAAACATACACCTCAGAAATTTAATAAACAAAAATTACTCTTTGAATTATCACAACCAGCAGTAAACCACCATGTGTAATTTATTATACAGACATAATAAATAATAAATAACATATGTTAAGAATCAGTGCAGACTGTTTTAGGTTTTGACAAAACTTTTACACTGTGTAAAATACATGTGACTGTTAAATGTTGCAAGCAACCTATGGTGAAATGAATCAGAAGACCACTGTTCATTCACATCTATAGTGATTTCAAAATTTACAGTAATTTTTTCCATTATTTGAAAGATTCAAATATTAACAGCCTTGTAACTTGAGTCATGGTGGAAAGGCTCTAGTCAAAGCCAATATATCAGTTCTGCCTGAAGCAACAAATGTTCTGTGCACATGCCATTTACGTAAAAATGCTAAGCATATATTGACAGACAATGCAGTTACCATGACTGGCCACAATAATATCCTGAAAGAAAGACTAGACGAGGCTGATGACATTACTTTGCTTTCATGATAGCAGTGAAGCCATTGTTGTGAAATTTCTGAAAACTTTTTTTAATTACTCATAGAAAAAAAACCTAAAGAAAATAACAAAGTAAAAGTCAATATGCCATTAAGAATATATCAGAGAGAACAATTGTTGAAAAATAATTCTGTTAGACAGTGGACCTAATTCTTAAACAGACAGTTGACTTGAATACAAAACAACTCACAGAAATTTTACAAATGACAGCTGAACCAGTGACCAGACAATTAAAAAAATGCTCTGAGTTGTGATCTAGTACAGATTTCAGGATTGAGACTTTGGTCAACAAAAAGACTTAATAAAAATGACAGAGCAACAACACACAAACTTGTTCAATGGCTACAAATGTCACCTTGATCAAGACTCAAAATACATATAAAAAATATGAAAATTTCTGCTACAAAATCCAAACCTGGACCTTGAAAGATACTACACTGGAGATATCTTAATGTTGGCTCTAACTTTGTTACATTGATACTTTTCACTTACAATCTGAGTATGTGTTATGACTCACCATTTATTATCATTTATCATACTTGTCCAGTGAAGTATAACCAAGTGATATAATGTCCTAAAAACAGTTAAAAGAAAATCCTTTCTATACAAATCACTTAAACTGAAATTTATTTTTCATGAACGTTATAATTCAAATAAATACAAATCACAACTGAGATATGTAGACGGTTATACACACGGAAAACATGTACATCTTTCCATATTTTGGTATCAGATAGTATTTCAGTGTTTCTAGTAGCCAACAACAGCAGACATTCACTACAAACATACCCTTCACAAAACAAATATCATACCTGTAAAAACCACAGGTAGAAAATAAAGCTAAATTTGTACGATTAAATTTGCGTTAACTGCTGATTCTATTCACTTTAGAAACTAATCTGCCCCTAGCCAAAAGACCTACCATGGTTAATTCATTTCGGACACTTGCTCGCCTTTGATCAAGTAACGATTGTAAACTTTATTTTTTGATCCTTTGTGCCAACAATTACTTATTTCAAAACACAAAATCTCTCTGTTTGAAATATCTGATTTTAAATTTCATATGTTCAAACCTAAGCAAATTTCTCTGAAAACGCTTCCCGTCATCACAACAAAGTCCAACATGTTTCAACTGTTTTCATGCCCACCATCTTGATTTACATTAGCAATACCCGTGATGCACCCGGATATAGCGGGAGGTTCAAACATGGCACCGTAGCATTACGTATGCCTTTTAGGGCTTGTAGACTTTTAGGGAATTATACAGTTTTCAGTATCCGCAATAAGTCTATACAAGCTGGTTGTATTTATAGTTTTACCTCATGTGGAGACAACCATGTAGAGGTTTATAAACACAACGTTTTTGTGTGTATTTGTTTGTCTTATATATGTTCTGTATTTGCCTTTAAAAAAGACTCATTAAGAGTCGAAAGCGCTAGGCTAGTTAGTTACTAGTTTCGCACTGTTCGTCGTCAGTTTATTGCATCTATTTTAATCAATACCTGACACACGTGATCCCTTGGTGGATCCAGTGCGCTTGAAAGGGTTGTTATTCGCCATATGATTTGTATTCTTTATATATATATATATATATATATATATATATATATATATATATATATATATATATATATATATATATATATATATATATATATATATATATATATATATATGTATGTATGTTTTTGGCTGCTTTGTTTGATTTTTGCGCCCTTTATCTTCTCCGATTTTGGCGTCCCTCTGACCAAAATTTAACAGACTAAACAGAACAGAAACTGGATACTCGTCCGGTAATCGTAACAGAAATTTTATTCTTGTCTGTTACGCCTCTGTAATAATAAACTAAGTAACAGAAACAAGTAAAGCAAACAAGTTTTGCAAAACGTAAATAAATGTGTTTATTATTAACGTTATAAAAAGAGATTCTAAGGGGAACTTACATAATTTTCCAAAAGAATCATGAAAAGTTCAAGTCCAAAAAATAGTTGTTCTTTTTTTTTCAGAATTAGTTTCAGATTCTCAAATGTACGTATCACAATGGCATTGACCAGGATTCTTTTGAATAATTCACATTAGTCCCAGAATAATGTTCTAATCCAATGAGCACTTTTACTTCCAATGAATAATCCTAAGAAATTTCTCCTCTCAGATTATCTAAACACAAAAAGAAAAACACATGCAGACTGATTTTAACAAAAATCAGAAATATGAATGGATCCAATATAGGAATAAATCTCTCTTCTTAAAATACACCTTCAAGAGTCTATTGCTTCTATACGTAGCAATATACCCCATGTGACATATCTTATTACTGATATTAATATTTCAAAATATATATTCACGTGACTTAGTCCATCCAAAGGGAAATGACTTGATACTTCTAAGAACCCGCCTGATCTAAACCCTCCAATGAAAAAAACCCCAAAACTCGTAATCATGTCCTTGTAATAATTTCATTATTAATTGTATTAAACACCTACATCAACAACTAAGTATAGATCGTATTCAATTTACATTTTTAATATCTTAAAGGCTCTCTTGAGTGGTTTTTAAAAGAGTTTGCTCTTTTGTTGATATTCAGCATTCAAAATCTGATAAGCAATAATAATATTATATATATATATATATATATATATATATATATATATATATATATATATATATATATATATATATATATGCAGCAGTGATATGATGTAGGTGTCTGAAAAATAGCTTCAGTATACGAGATCTTTCGATTTTTAGGACAATGATTATCACTTCAGAGACGAGACAGCTGCGGCATTGGCTAGCCAGCCTTGTAAACTTTTGATGTCTGAAGTAAGTAATTTTAGAAATAAACATATTACGGATATGGACAAACATTTCCATTCGCTTATAAATTCAGCCAGAGACTGTGGCAGCTTTGAAACCGGTGGATCAAATGAGAATGAAAAGTCGTCTTTCATTGTATGTGGTCTATCAAAAAAAGCAAGTATTGAATAATGAGCCATGCAATATTGAGCCAAGCAATATTGTAAAAATCCGATTTTAAAGTGATAGGCATTCTCATAATGTAATAATATGTAGATGTGCATTTTGGTTATAGCTCACCGTTTAAGCAATTCTTAGGTTTGTGTTATTACTAGTTTGATTATTGGAATTCGGTACAATAGGAAATGTTCCTTAGCCCGAAATAATTAGCCAGTTACTAGGAGCAAACGTCACAGAGACAAAGTGTTAGTGAGTTTCAATGATGCCATGGTCATTGAGTAGCGATTTCAGACATAAACCACATGAATGTCCCTGTCATAATGTTGTCCTTATTAAAATATAGTGGTGTCGAATGTTGTCGTGGCTGCAGTTAGTATTTACGGCAGGAAACTGGTAAATTACTCAATGGAATAAAGAAGAAAGGACTTAGCAGATGCCGTTTATTTCGCCATGGTGGCAAATGTGATGCGAATGTACTGGCGTAATGTGACTTTATGTTAAATTATATATTGACTGGCCTAAAGTGGCATAGTTAAAATAGCTCTCTGAGTTAGGGGATAGTTGAAGAATTTCTATGGTGTGAACTGCTGATGGTACGGAAAGTTGATGAAGATAAACTATGCAGATGTGTAGTTGATAGATATTTGGCAAGTTGTGAAAAATGTGGTTTTGCATTGATTAGAGTAAACTTTTATGTATAGAATGGACACGTCGGGCTTTCTAATTTACAACTGAATTTGTATATAAGTCTTTGGAAATTTGGGGTAATCTTACTACTTCTAGCGGGAATCGCGCCAGGGTTTTAATACCGCTCGGTCAAGCGAATACCCCTGATTTGTAACAATAATATGGGATATTCATATTGTTTGTTACTGTTATATTGTTATATTGCAATTGTATTACACTGCTGTTACAAATTCGTATGAACACCCCCAATATGTGAACATTTTTTTGTTGTTGAGCCACTGCAAACACTATTGGAAAGCATGTATTCCTTAAGCACGAGCTCCTAAGCCTTTATTGATATTTTTGCATGGTCGCTTAGAAGGTAAGCTTCATAGTACATGAAAAGCTGTTTTAATGTGGATCTGACTAGGTTTGCTACCAAAAATTATTAAACTTCGTTTATCAGTCGAGTTGTTGTTGATGTCAATCCTGATGAGCTTGTGATTGTTCAAGGTCAAATGAAAAACTTGAAACATCTAACGTAGACATCGATAGTGTTGTTGTAAAGCCGCTAAAAGCCTGGCAGATATCACTGAAAGCTAGGAAAATCATAGACTCTGGTATGTAGTTTGATTTTATCAATGACTTCTCGAATGTCAATACCATCCATATGATATTACAACAACAGCAAGTGTTAGCTTTTGTATAGAGTAAAATTTAAGGAATGCTAATCAAAGAAGAAGAGGAATGTAACATTATACATGTGTAACTGACCAATCAGCACTCTGTGTATGAGTCATAGTTCCACTGGTACTATCTACAAGCAACTGCCTCTCTGATAACTCTCGGTGTTAAGACTTCATAGTAGTCACTTGTATATATTAGAGTTATTGATAGTTAGAACACGACGTCTCTTATTATGTTTTAACACAATAACACAACATGGTGTCAGAAGTGAGATATCATGGTTGGAATAGGATATCATCGTTGGAATAGCATATCATCGTTGGAATAGCACATGGATCGTAAAGGGATATCTTGAAACAATAACTTTACAATCCACGGAAGATTTTGCACGAATTTAAAACCATAAAAACGTTGAAAATTCTGCATACGAATTTAATACCACCGAAATGGATCTTTCCGGCGTGCCAACCCCTACCATGGACTGGGACAATTCTAACCTTACCACATCATGGGCTTAGTTCCAACACCACTGTGAAATAATATTTAACGGACCGATGAGTAGAAGAAGTGATGCGGTCAAAGCCAACTACATTCTACTTTGGGTAGGCGACAAAGGTAGAGATATTTTTAACACCTGGACTCTGACGGATGAAGAAAAAAAGGACCCATCAACGCTATTTACAAAATTCAAACATCACGTGCAACCAAAATTAAATCCGGTCTTTGCAAGATTTAAATTTAACGATGAAATTCAAGGTTCCAGGACAATAGACCAATATGTGACTTCATTGAAACTCTTAGCCAAGGGCTGTCTCTTCAAAGACGAAGACGACATGATTCGTGATAGAATTGTTTTGTGAAGCAAGCTCTCTTTATTGATGTGCAACAGTGTACATGCTCGCAGAAGCCTGCAGACTAGGCCTACAGGTTATTATTAGCCTGGGACGCTGTATTATCTCGGTACATAATGTTGTTATCAGTACACAATAAAACCGATCTGCTTTTGCTGCATTGTTATAAAGTGCAACGTTTCTCTGATTTTCCCTCTATCTATTTCTATAAAAGATATCTGTCAATCCAATCGCGTTAATGTAAATAAAACCGTATATGCCGGTTGACCCAGAATACCGTGCAATGGGGGAACAACTCTATATTATCGAGGTATTTTCCTAAATTATGCATGGTAGCACGCACATATTATAATAAACACAAATTTGAACTTGGTGATAAGATGTAACGTCCACGCTTGCACAAGCTGGAATTTTCACGAAAATAAAGGATTTAATGACTAAATTGAATACACAGATGTCAGATTTACATTGTAACAAGAGTACACCCCTCACTAAGGCGGTTGTTCTCAAGGAATATGTCAAAGTATTCAACGGTATAGGTCTTTTCCCAGGGGAATGTACCATACACATCGACCCCAAACCATACCTGTAGTGCACCCTCCACGGCGAGTACCTGTTGCACTTCAAGACAGACTCAAAACTGAACTTGATTGCATGGAAAATGAAAATATCATTGCCCCAGTTACATAACCTACAGCATGGGTAAATTCAATGGATGTCGTCGAAAAGCAATCGGGTAAACTAAGGGTATGTCTCGACCCACAAGACCTTAACAGGGCAATTTTGCGTCCCCATTACTCTATGCGCACATTAGATGATATCCTACCCCAATTATCAGGTGCAAAATACTTCACCAAATTGGATGAACGGTCAGGATATTGGGCAATAAAACTGTCACGTGACTCTTCATACCTCACAACTTTCAACACCCCTTGCGGCCGTTACCGTTTCTTGCGTCTCCCATTTGGTTTGAAATCATCTCAAGATGAATTCCAAACGCAGATCGATGAGAGTTTTGAAAGTTTAAGTGGTATTGTTTCGATTTGTGACGAGATACTAGTATTTGGACGCACACGCGACGAACATAATACAAACTTGAAAAATATTCTCAAACGTTTCCTCGAAAAAGGAATCCGGCTAAATGAGGAAAAACTAGAAGTGGGCGTCACAGAAGTTCAGTACTTCGGGCACATTCTGTCAGCAGAAGGTCTCTAACCCGATCCCGCCAAAGTAGTAGCGGTAAGAGAAATGGAACCCCCTCGTGACCGCGAGGAGTTAGAAACCATTCTTGGCATGGTTAACTACTTGTCCAAATTTTTCCCAAAATTGGCAGAGGTCACAAGTCCACTAAGACAACTGTTAGCGAAAGACGTAGAGTTTTCATGGGACTCTCCTCAAATAGACGCATTTCAAAAGGTCAAAGACATAATTACTATAAGCCCTGGACCTGTTCTGTCCTTTTTTGACCCTAAGAAACCACTGACTTTGCAAGTTGACGCATCAAAATATGGGCTGGGTGCCGCCCTAATGCAAGATGATAAGCCCGTGGCTTATGCATCAAAATCCTTGACCACAACTGAGATTAATTACGCTCAGATAGAGAAAGAAATGTTTGCTATACTGTTCGGATGCAAACGGTTTCATCAATATGTATACGGGAGAAAGGTACACATTCAAACTGACCACTTGTCTCTAAAATGAAAAAGCCCATCTATGCAGCCCCACCGCGACTGCAACGCATGCTTTTGCAACTACAGCGTTATGACCTTGAGGTAAAACATTACCAAGGTAAGAACATACCTGTAGCAGATACACTCTCCCGTAAGTTCTCATCGGATACATACCCTATCTTATCTGACGGTATAGATATGCAGGTGCATATGGCGTTATCAGCATTACCTGTATCTGATCGTAAGAAGGAAGAAATTCAATCTCTCCCTGAACAAGACCCCCAAATGGTCATACTGAAACAGGTCATAAGTGAAGGTTGGCCTGAAAAGAGGTCAGGCTGTCAATCAGAGATAATCGACTATTGGAATTATAGAGATACACTTTCAGTTGCAGATTGGTTAATCTTAAAAGGCCACAAAATAGTCATACCACAAACCCTCAGGCAGAAAATGCTAGAAACTGTACATTCAGGACATTTAGGTATTGAAAAGTGTCTGAAAAGAGCCAGAGATGTTTTGTTTTGGCCAAGAATCTCAGCCGACATTTCCGATTTAGTGTCAAAATGCTCTATCTGCTTAGAGCGCAGAAGCTCTAACCAAAAGGAACCTCTCATTAATCATGACATCCCTGAATACCCATGGGAAAAAGTCTCCACAGACCTATTTACATGGGATAATAAAGATTACATTGTTGTAGTAGATTATTTCAGTCGCTACTTCGAAGTTAAGGCACTCGTTAGCTCAAAACGTTGCACTGTTATCAATCACATGAAAAGCATTTTCACGCGCTTTGGAAAACCGGAAGTCGTTGTCAGCGACAATCAAACATGCTATTCTTCGCGCGAGTTCGCAAGCTTCGCGAAAGAATGGGACTTTAAACACGTGACATCGAGTCCCACATACCCTCGGTCAAACGGCCTAGCATAGAAAACAGTTCAAACTGTAATGAGAATTCTCTCAAAAGCAAAAGCCGACGGCAGAGAACCACTTATAGGCATATTAGAGTACCGAGCCACTGCTCTTGATATCCGGTTCTTACCAGCAGAATTGTTGATGAGGAGACAGCTTAAATCAATTCTCCCAACAACCCGCGAAAAATTAATTCCAAAAACACCTATCACCGCTGAGGTCAAAAAGAAAATTACACTTTACAAGAGAAAAACTAAGAATTATTATGACAAAAACGCAAAACCACTAAAACCACTTAAGGAAGGGGAATCAGCCCGAGTTCAATTGAAAGGTCAAAAATGGGAACCTGCCGTAATAGTAAGAAAACACAACGAAAGGTCATATACAGTTCGCACCAAAGATGGTACCATTTATCGTCGCAATAGACGATTACTCATGAAAATTAATGAAATACCACCACCGCCCTCCCCTCAGATTGAACACACATCTTGTACAGTTGCATCACCACTAACCGCAAATGCCAGTAAATCAATTTCAAAGTCAATGGAATCTAAATGCTTCAGCCAAAGTACGCCTGAGCCTGACGCAACGGTCTCATAAGTTCGTCCGCAAGGCGGATGTTACACACGTTCTGGGGGGCTCGTGAAACCAAAGATAAGAGTGTCAGTATAATATCAGTTCCAAAAACCTGGACATAACCTGGATATTAAACAACTGTGAAATCCGGCACTCGCAGTTAAAAGAGACTCAGCTAATAGAACACTCATTAGTGTAGCATATTGTAAGGTTTTGTTGATAAACACTGACGGTGATTAAAGATAAGGACCATCAGTTTACATTAAATATCTATCTAACAAGCAATACGATTTCTTAAAAATGTATTGTGCATTCTCAGTCTGTCTCAGACATGTGTACCTAGTTAATTGTAATCATCGATATTAACGACGCGCTTAATTCTGATGTTAATTATAGTGGCTTATGATTCATTTTGTTTCTTAAAAGTTTTATTAAAACTTTTTCTTTGTAAGAAGAGAGATGTAACATTATACATGTGTAACTGACCAATCAGCACTCTGTGTATGAGTATGTCAATACCAAGCCGAGGCCAACTTGTAATAATAGAATTAGAATGCAGAAATACATAGACACAGATTACGCCATCAGGCGTAAAAAAAGAAAATAAAAAACAAACAAACAACACTCTTTTTTTACAACAATAGAGTAGAATTCACCAACAAATCCACCCAACTTAAAGTCCCCGTCGATTATGCTAAAGCAACAATAATTCAACTAATAAAATAATTATCTGGACTGTTGTTCAGCAATGACCTGCTTGTCCGTGTAAGAGCTCTCAGGTTTAAACTAGAGGAATCGTTCCTGACACCAAGCACTGGCGTAATCTTTGCGTTTCTAAATGCACATCACATCAAGCATCTGGAGCGCATAATTCCTGGAGACAATAATTTTCCTCAGGAAATTCTTCTGTCGAATGTAATCGCAGTTGTACCAGAGAATAAAGTTAGTTGGATCACAGGAGTCTGCAGTTTTATCAAGAAGGCACGACAAAATTTCTGACAACATGAAATCACCTTAACGGTATTATAGATTAAGATTAATTGATTTATAATACCGTTAAGGGTGATTTCATGTTGTCAAACATTTCGTCGTTCTTTATTGATAAAACTGCAGACTCCTGTCGTTGGATTAAAAGTGCGTGTGCTTCTAATACCTGAACATGGTTATCTTCCCCCAAGCAATTATATTTTGTGGTGTTAATATCAGAACTGTGATAGACCATCAAAGTTATTATCGTGAGAAAATAATAAAAGCGAATCGACGTATGCGAGATTAAATCGCCAAAAAAGGTTTTCTTAGCCAAATGTAAACGCGTGTTTGTTGTGGTATGCTGTTTGCGGAATCACCGCCATTTCGACCTTTGGCTTTGGTGTTGCTTGCTTTGTGACTACAGCGACCATCATCGGTACACTAGCAGAATATTATGTCTTGGGTATATTGGATAGTAACCGGTTTCGTAGATGGCGCTCAAAAGAATAATAATGTCTTATATTCGAATATAATGTTTATATTCGAGAATACGTGTCTATTCAGAATTTCTCGCTGCAGTGCAAATTAGTATCAATACAATCAGTAAACTATATTTAGTGGCCACAGAAGATAAAACATTTAGCATGATGGAGTTGTATACCGTGTTGGTCGAAGTGATAAAATCACCGATATATCTCTGCGCACAGACATGGAACCGGGACGCAAACGAATCATAACGGGTAACTGATTTATGTGCAGTCAAATTCAAATAAATCGACCTGTCTGAGAACTCAAAGCGGCTATATGTATTTGAATGTAGTCTGGTACCCTAACCTCTCACGATGTTCCGAACACGGCAGATGCTTGAGGAGATATTCAAGATAGCACAAGTAACAATAAAATTAGTACACAAAAAAGTTTTAAAAATCGCATTAAATCAGTTAAAGTTTCACTATGTCGCTGCCAGCGAGTTGGTTCTATTAGTCAAAGCTACGGTGCTGATTGTTTATTTCTACTTAAAGTGTCACAATCAATTCCTGTTGTTTTCGGTCATTATATGTGAGTTAGATGAGGTGGGATAAGGTGAGAGATTGTGGTATCTTTATTTGTCACACAGCACGCTTGAATTTTAGAACACATTGATGGAAAAGATTTACAATTTTGCCATTTCTTTCTTTCTTGTGGGTTTCTTGGTGGACAAAATGTATGCTTCTGCTAGTGATGACCATAACAGGAAATATGGATAAAGTGACACAATAATATTAGTATTACATGAAATGCATGGTCAGAAAATATATCTATATTTGAAATCATGGTTCATTTTAACTAACACGTTATTGCTTATAGATAGACTTATTATACAGATGTATTTATCTATTCTATTAACAAAGTAATGCTAACAATGTGCTCTGCATGTGGTATAGATCTGGTTTACCTGATAACTGTTAAACATGGTCGATCTTTATAGTTTATTGTTTTTGTTTTGCATTTTAAAAAAAAAACAACTCAGACTGGAACTTATTGACAGTGTCAGTGAATGAGGGTATGTTGACCTTAGGAAAGTTGTTATTTGATTTGAAGCAATTTTAACAATTGTAAACAGTTTTTTAAACGGAAAATATTTTATTTTACAGATAGGCCACCAGTAGGCAAGATACACCAATACAGTCACAATTTTCTGACACATGAATCAATGCTCTTATTAATGTTAATTCCAAAATTACTACCAAGATAAATGCATCCACTGAAGGATGCATAGACTTATGTTAGAATTTTTAGTATCCAGATTTTAACTTTAAACGTGTTGATAGTCGAATATGCAGGAATCTTATGTTGTCTATGACGTGTGAGAACTATTGCTTGGAGTTGGACAGTACAAGAGTATATCGCAATACTAGTCGTGCAGCTGTGGGACTTTCAAAGATGTGTTACTAGTCTATAAAGATGAGTTCAATGCTTTGGATATTGTACTGTTGTTAAATATGTCGTTTGTCTTCGTGGAATTAATATTTAATATATGGAACAGAAAAACAATGCCCGATGAAGCTCAATGACATCATTCCAAAAAATGGTGTATTTTGACATCCTAATGATAATGTGAGTAAAGGCAATCATAATCAAATTACATGAATCAATTGCATAATTTTCTAGGTGCGACAATCTACCCATATAATCACAAACATAATGCATGAACAAATATATCCATATATAAAAAGTATAACTCAAACACTACAATTGTATCTATAAAAGTTTCTGAATTCCTATTGTCTTCGGACTATATATTATAGTAAAAAAAGTAGCTGAATTTAAACAGTTTTTTTGATGTTGTAAAGCAATATTATTCCTTTTCTTGGTATACATACTTTTTAATTCTTGCCAACAAAGATTCTGTGCAAGCAGTCTTCATTACAGAATTAGGTAAAAAAATTTAAAAAAAAACAATGACATGATTATAAACACCATTAAATTACGACATAAAAACATATACAATGACAAAATTACACACACCATGAAATTATAACACATAAACATATACAATGACAAGATTACAAACACCATGAAATTATAACACATAAACATATACAACGACAAGATTACAAACACCATGAAATTATAACATATAAACATATACAATGACAAAATTACAAACACCATGAAATTATAACATAAACATATACAATGACATTATTACAAACACCATGAAATTACGACATACAAACATATACAATGACATAATTACAAACACCATGAAATTATAACATATAAACATATACAATGACAAAATTACAAACACCATGAAATTATAACACATAAACATATACGATGACAAGATTACAAACAAAATGAAATTATAACACATAAACATATACAATAACAAGATTACAAACACAATGAAATTATAACACATAAACATATACAATGACAAAATTACAAACACCATGAAATTATAACATATAAACATATACAATGACAAGATTATAAACACCATGAAATTATAACGCATAAACATATACAATGAAAAGATTACAAACACCATGAAATTATAACACATAAACATATTCAATGACAAGATTACAGACAATAAGAAATTATAACACATAAACATATACAATGACAAGATTAAAAACACCATGAAATTATAATGCATAAGCATATACAATGACAAGATTACAGACGCCATGAAATTATAATACATAAACATATACAATGACATAATTACAAACACCATGAAATTATAACACATAAACATATACAATGACATAATTACAAACACCATGAAATTATAACGCATAAACATATACAATGACAAGATTACAAAGACCATGAAATTATAACGCATAAACATATACAATGACAAGATTACAAAGACCATGAAATTATAACACATAAACATATACAATGACATAATTACAAACACCATGAAATTATAACGCATAAACATATACAATGACAAGATTACAAAGACCATGAAATTATAACGCATAAACATATACAATGACAAGATTACAAACACCAGGAAATTATAACGCATAAACATAAACAATGACAAGATTACAAACACCATGAAATTATAACACATAAACATATACAATGACATAATTACAAACACCATGAAATTATAACGCATAAACATATACAATGAAAAGATTACAAAGACCATAAAATTATAACGCATAAACATATACAATGACAAGATTACAAACACCAGGAAATTATAACGCATAAACATAAACAATGACAAGATTACAAACACCATGAAATTATAACGCATAAACATATACAATGACAAGATTACAAACACCATGAAATTATAACACATAAACATATACAATGACATAATTACAAACACCATGAAATTATAACACATAAACATATACAATAACATAATTACAAACACCATGAAATTATAACGCATAGACATATACAATGACATTATTACAAACAATAAGAAATTATAACACATAAACATATACAATGACAAGATTACAAACACCATGAAATTATAACACATAAACATATACAATGACAAGATTAAAAACACCATGAAATTATAACACATAAACATATACAATGACAAAATTATAAACACCACGATATTACAACACAAAAGCAAGAGGACAATGATTAAGGAAGTAGACCTTCTTAAGTCTTTCAGACTGTTTTCGCAGTTGAAATTGGTGAGTTTTGAGATCACAGTGTCCTTATGTTTAAGATCTATGGGCAATTCGTTCCACGTATATACTGAAGGTTTGTATACTGTAGTTGACAATCAATAATTATAGAATTATCAGTGAAAAAGATCTTGAAATATTGCTTCAGTAACTTATTCATTGGAGTAATCTTTATCGCAAAAATAGTAATGAAATGTTTTATCAAAATCATCTCTATAATCTCCTGCAATGTTCATAATATTTTAATGGATTATAACAACTCGGAATAAATGGATTTTGATGAAAAGATAAATGTAGCAGTAGCATTGTTTCCCATAAAATTAAATTATTCAACAAAATTTAATTTTAAAAAAAGTGTATCAAACGGAACCTAGAAAGAAATTACTGTAAAAAGAAAACATGAATTGAGGAAGAAGAAAAAGAAGTAGGAAGAAGTAATCACCACGTGTTTACATTCATTTGCATACATAAACTCATAGATTTGTCTCCATAAACAATTTTTTTTCGGAAACGCTGTTGCTGGTAATCCGCAACTGTTATTTCTATACGCGTCATGTCATTATTTATAATGCACGGTTTGTTAATTAAAAATTCTAAAGTTTCCGGTTCTCGTGTTACAGAGTAGGGTTCTGTAGCTCACATCCGCGATAGGAACCAGAATGTCTCTGCTCAGAACCACTTAAGGTCTAACTGGATAGTTTTGTATTTTGACCCCCCCCCCCAATTTTTAAGGTAGAAGGCATGAGCCTGATTATCACAACCCTAGCATTTATAAACTCACACATAAGCTAAATCTGTAATGTGGTTTACATTTACTTTGAGTTAGGCTTGTAAATGGGTTGCCTTGTTGGTGACAGCCTGTCACAGTTAGACTAGCACTGGAGATCAGATGCGTAACTTAGTCTGCAAATGTGCATCCGACTTGGCTTACGTATTTACATGTCTGCTTCAGAGGTAAATATCTAAAAATCTACATGGTTATGGGGTGATAAAAAGTATGTTAATTTGTTATAGTACTAGTGAGCTTTCAAAATCAATAAGGTACATACTGACTCTGTGAGCCTGCTTCTCACAGGAACAGGTTGAAAATAGCTCTTTTCTGTCAAAAATAAATGTAAAAAAAGAGGGGTTGGTGGTAGTATAGGTTCAGTATCAAAACAACCAGTTGCATAAGGAATTAACCTTAATACCTTAGTCAGAATCTTATAAGCATCCTTTCAACAAAAATCATTAGTTAGTTTTTATTTGTATCTTTATTGTAAAATTATGATCATTTTTCTGCAATAGGTCATTGTCGGATGAAAATTTGACAAAACAACTGTCCGGTGAGACCTAACATCTGCGCTGGGAACCAATGGCCTTAGCTAAAACGCGCGTCGAAGCAACATTGAGTCCGGTACATATGACATTATTCCGGAATAATAATAATAATAATAATAATAATAATAATAATAATAATAATAATAATAATAATAATAATAATAATAATTATTATTATTATTATTATTATTATTATTATTATTATTATTATTATTATTATTATAGTTGTTGTTGTTGTTGTTGTTTTTGTTCATGACCACACAGCTAATTAAAGTTAAAAATATTCACGTTGCCCTATTATAGATATAGCAAAATAATTGGGAGATTGCCATCGAATTAGGCCCTTTCATCAAATTTAAAGATATCACATTTATTATTTAAGAAAATACCCTTTACTTGTTTACTGATTTACCTTAATGAAATTCAAAATTTTCTGATGAACTTACATATGATCAACTGCAGTTAGTTCAAAATCTACATGAAACTGACGCAAAGTCTTCTACTAATTACGTGAATGGGAAGTGAATATATAATTTATTTCATACTGACGACAACATTGTAGATTGATTTTATGTTTTCATTTGTTATTTCCTTGAAATTAATAATGTATTTCTTCTAGCTTTTCTCAATATAGCAGAATGTCATCATCATCGTCAACAAGAACTATAACAATAACAACAAAACCCGATATGTCAGAAATTTATTATTTTATGCTGTGTCTCCACGTAGATATATATTATTTTATTTGATATTATTTTATTTGTTAATCCCCATATAAATCCTTCATATGACCGGTGGTTAGGTTGCCGTTTATATGAGATAATTCATGTCTCATTTATTTCAATATCTTATTGCTTTCTTTTCTTAATTTTGATCTCTATATGCGTACTGCAGTTTTAAAATAAATAGTAATAAGTACTTGTATCTCTGAGTAAAGTGATATTTGTCAACATCTACAAATTACGTGAAGGTTTTCATTGGAAAACTGACTGTCTTATCAGTTGAAGAAATAAAAGCGATAGATACGAAGAAAACTAAAGCAAATAATACCATCAATATAAACAGCAGTAGTAGTAATGGTTTATAGTTATCATTTACTGTTTCGGACTTCTCTCTGTGGGATTCAGTTTCAAGAATTGTTCTTTTCTTATGTATTTCATAGTTTAGTTTTTAAAATTCCAAATTCCTCTTCATCTTGAACCTACTAACTGTATATTTATTGGTATTTAATGCTTCCGTAAGGTATTTACCACATCAATAACAACTTCATAGACTAAATAATATGCTCTAGGTAATACACTTAATAGGATCTTTAAAATTATGTGCGCTATATAAATCCACATATTTCATACTTTTCGTGCTTCTCATGTTTTTTCAAAGAACATGCACCTGAGCTATAAAGTACAGTATCAATTCTTACATCCGTGCTCTGAACCAATGTACACATTTCTCTTTGTAAATGCACTAGTCATACTAAAGTTGGTTTCCAAGGTAAGGTACCTACACTCGTTTCTTTCAAACGATGCATCTGCGCTCAGGACCACGATCGTCTTAACATTGCCTCTCACAGCACAAGTTGATGATAAAATAAATATCAGTTTAACTAATTCTTATAATAACCATCTGATACTAAGCACCAGTAAATTTAACAACTAGTCCTTATTTTAGACAAACATCGTATCAACCAGGATATATAGTGTAACAATCGACCGAAGTTTGTTGATTACTTCAAATTCCCTTATAACACCCGTGCCTAGAACCAAGATTTATTGCTAAAAGAAAATGACAAAAATGTAGAGTTCCCGCATTCATATATCCTTAAAAACAAATGACAACATTAATAAGATCTTTATTACCGCATATAAATTCAAGTCCTTTTCCAAATCATGTGCCGATAACATGTAGAGTACGTTCATTTAATTGACCTACGATAACATCTCTGCTCGGAACCAAAACAACTTCATATATGAAATATCATGCTCTAAGTAATATATTTAATAGAATATTTGAAATAATGTGCGCTATATAAATCAACAAATTTCTTAACTTTTCATGTTTTTGATGTTTAACTTACGTGAAAGATTCATGCAACTGAACTATAAATTACCGTATCAATTCTTACATCCGTGCTCAGAACCAATTTATATTTTTCTCTTTATAAATGCCAGACTCATTAATAGTGAGTTTCTTACACCTCTGTACACGTCACATTATCTCCTTATATATCATTTAACATCTATTGAGTCGTAGCTATTGCAATTTAGCAGCTTTATTCTTAAATCCTTGCTCACAAAAGCTGGTTCAAAGTAAGGTACCTACACACGTTTCTTTCAAACGATGCATCTGCGTTCAGAACCATGATCTTCTTAACATTGCCTCTCACAGCACAAGTTGCTGCCAAAATGAACATCAGCATAACTAATTCTTATAATAACCATCTAATACTAAGCACCAGTAAATTAAACGACTAGTCCTTATTTAAAACAAACATCGTATCACTAGGATATATAGTGTAACAATCGACCGAAGTTTGTTCATTACTTCAGGTTCCCTTATAACATCCGTGCCTAGAACCAAGATTTCTTGCTAAAAGAAAATGACAAAAATGTAGAGTTCTCAAAGTCATACATCCTTCAGAACAAATGACAAAATTAATAAAATCTTTATTACTGCATATACCTTCAAGTCCTTTTCCTAATAATCTGCCGATAACATGTAGAATACGTTCATTTAATTGACCTACGATAACATCTCTGCTCGGAACCAAAACAACTTCATATATGAAATATCATGCTCTAGGTAACATATTTAATAGGATATTTGAAATTATGTGCGCTATATAAATCAACAAATTTCATACTTTTCGTGCTTCTGATGTTGTTTCACTTGCATGAAAGATTTATACAACTGAACTATAAAGTACCGTATCAATTCTTACATCCGTGCCCAGAACCAATTTATATTTTTCTCTTTATAAATGCCAGACTCATTAATAGTTAGTTTGTTACACCTCTGTACACGTCACATTATCTCCTTATATATCATTTAACATCTCTTGAGACGTAGCTATTGCAAATTAGCAGCTTTCTTCTTAAATCCTTGCTCACAAAAGCTGGTTCAAAGTAAGGTACCTACAATGTTCTTTCAAGCGATGCATCTGCGTTCAGAACCATGATCTTCTTAACATTGCCTCTCACAGCACAAGTTGATGATAAAATAAACATCAGCATAACTAATTCTTATAATAACCATCTGATACTAAGCACCAGTAAATTAAACGACTAGTCCTTATTTTAGACAAACATCGTATCACCAGGATATATAGTGTAACAATCGACCGAAGTCTGTTCATTACTTCAATTTCCCTTATAACACCCGTGCCTGGAACCAAGATTTCTTGCTAAAAGAAAATGACAAAAATGTAGAGTTCCCACATTCATATATCCTTCAGAACAAATGACAAAATTAATAAGATCTTTATTACCGCATATAAATTCAAGTCCTTTTCCTAAGCATGTGCCGATAACATGTAGAATACGTTCATTTAATTGACCTACGATAACATCTCTGCTCGGAACCAAAACAACTTCATATATGAAATATCATGCTCTAGGTAACATATTTAATAGGATATTTGAAATTATGTGCGCTATATAAATCAACCAATTTCATACTTTTCGTGCTTTTGATGTTGTTTCACATACTTTCACTATAAAGTATCGTATCAATTCTTACATCCGTGCTCAGAACCAATTTATATTTTTCTCTTTATAAATACCCGAGTCATGCATAGTTAGTTTCTTACACCTCTGTACACGTCACATTATCTCCTTATACATCATTTAACATCTCTTGAGTCGTAGCTATTGCAATTTAGCAGCTTTATTTTTAATATTCTTGCTCACAAAAGCTGGTTCAAAGTAAGGTACCTACACTCGTTTCTTTCAAGCGATGCATCTGCGTTCAGAACAACGATCTTCTTAACACGGCCTACCACGGCACAACTTGATGATAAAATAAACATCAGCAAAACTAATTATTATAATAACCATCTGATACTAAGCACCAGTAAATTTAACGACTAGTCCTTGTTTTAGATAAAAATCGTATCACCAGGATATATAGTGTAACAATCGACCGAAGTCTGTTCATTACTTCAAATTCCCTTATAACATCCGTGCCTGGAACTAAGATTTCTTCCTGAAAGAAAATTACAAAAATGTAGTTTACCTGCGTTCTCCATGCCACCCGTCTCGCGCTTGACCATTTTATTAACAGAGACAGTAGGAAAAGTAACATTTATGTCCTTCCTGCACACCTCTCTCTCTCTCTCTCTCTCTCTCTCTCTCTCTCTCTCTCTCTCTCTCTCTCTCTCTCTCTCTCTCTCTCTCTCTCGTACATACGCACTAGTAGTGAAATACACACAAATTACCTCTTTATTTTCAGCACATTTACTTCCACAAAATTAAGTTTGATTTATTTCTATGAACGCTTAGCTGTCATCCATATACATACATAAAAATGTACACCTTATTTACAACCGCACGTGACAGTCTAAGTCTCCTTATTACTACAAATTTCTCATATGAGACGCACCCAGAACCATCACTTCTTGTTGAAAGATAATTACAAATCATATTTGACTATTCTGCCATACACTCACATACATATTTGCATACCTTTTCCTAATAATTTGTCGATATAACATGTGTAACAGTGACATTTACGTCATCGATCATCTCTGGGAACGAAATGAAGATTTTATATTTTTATCTCATACTTAACATATTTACCTGGAAATATGAAATTCACTGAGCATTATTAATCCACAGATATCAGATAATTCTTTCATTTCATGCTGCATCACATAAATCAAAGCTGCATGGACATATACTAACTACCAAATACCGTATCAATTTTAGCAGCCGTGGTCAGAGTCATATATATATATATATATATATATATATATATATATATATATATATATATATATATATATATATATATATATAATTACTTTCTTGTATCTCATTTACTCATTTAATAGATCCCGATCCTTATGCATTGTGATTTAGCAGTATTCTTCTTAAATCATTGCTCATAATAGCTGGTACCTATGTGAGATATATATTTACTTTTTTCTGAGAAGCGATGCAGCTACTCTCAGAACCGTGACGTTCTTACAACTGCCGGTTAAAGATGATGGCAAAAGAAATATCTTTAAATTATGATTGTGACACTAGCCACCCAAAAAGTAAAGTAATTACTATTCCTTATTTCAGACGAAAAGGCTATCATGACAGTATATAGTGTAACAATCGACTAAATTATATTCATTACCGCAAGTTTCCTCACAGCATCCGAGCCTGGAACCAAGATTACGTGCTCGGAGAAAATTGCAGATATTGGAGGTTGGACTCCCACACAGATATAATAACAAATTACGAGAGTAGTTGTAGTTGTAGTTGTTGTGCTTAACGCCATTTTTCAGCACACGGTAGGCTATTCATGGCGGCCAGTATTAATGGTGGAGGAAGAAACCGGGAAATCACCGGAAAGAACCACCGACCCACGAGAAGCTACTGGCAAGCTTTCTCACATATCCACATTCGCCGAATCCTAGACTCGAACCCACGCAGACAGAGGTAAGATGGCAGTGATCCGTAACGGACAGCGCTTTAGACCACTCGGCCACTCGGGGCCCCTAAATTACGAGAGAGAGAGAGAGAGAGAGAGAGAGAGAGAGAGAGAGAGAGAGAGAGAGAGAGAGAGAGAGAGAGAGAGAGAGACGTTTATTACTATATTCACATTCACGTCCTTTTCCCAAACATGTGCCGATAACATGTAGAATACGGACATTTAAATCATAGAGAACAACACCTCCGCTGGGGACCAAAACAACGTCATATATGAATTTTCATGTTAAAGTGAACATCTTTACTAGGATATTTGAAGTTCATTATGCAGTAGATATGAACAAATTTCGTACAGTTCACTCTTTTCATGTCGATTCAACAAAGATTCATGCAGGGGTGCTATAAAGTACCGTATCAAATTTAACATGCGAGCTCAGAACCAACTTACACGTATATCTGAAGATATGCATCCGCGCACAGACAAATGACATTCTAATCAATGCGTATCACTACACAAGTTGATATAAAAATATCTGCATATTATGATATTTTACAATATGTACCAGTAAAGTAAAATAAGCACTAGTGCTTCTTTTAGACTGAAAGGATATAACAAAAGTATGTAAAGACGTGTAATAATCAACCTAAGTCTATCCATTACCATAAGTTTCAAATACGCCAGAAACAGAAGCCTCTTGTTCAAAGAAAATTATGAATAGTACAGATCCGTCTCCTATACATCTATCATCTACATCTATCAGAAAAATTAAAGCAAAAAGAGCGTTATTGTTCCATGCAACGTCACGTCAATGTTCCACTAATGTGCTGATAAAATGTGGAAAATAGATATTTACGTCATTGTCGATGGCATCCTTGTTGATTTAAACAGGACACAGAATTTTAGATATCCTATTAAAGATGTTGCCTAGAAAATAGTATTTCAACTAAGAAGTTGTTTTGGTTCCTAGCGGGGATGCTATCATCTATAAAGTTAATGTCTTTGTTCTACTTCTTATCGGCACATAATTGGCAAAAGGACTTGAATTTATATGAGGCAATAAGGGTCTTTATTCATTTTTCATTTGTTCTGATAGATGTATGAGTATCGGAACTCTATTTCTGTCTAATTTTCTTTCAGCAGGAAATATTGGTTCTAGACATGGATGTTACATGGGAACTTGTAGTAATAAACCGACTTTTATATGCTCTAGATAAGATTTTTGTCCAAAAATAAGGACTAGTCCTTTAATTTACTGTTGGTTAGCGTCGATGGTTATTGTAAAAAAAAATAATAGGTATGCTCATGTTTATTTTGTCATGAACTTCAGCTATGAGAGGCAGTGGTAACTAGGTCATGGTTCTGAGCGAGGATATATAGCTTAAAGGTCACCGGCCACACTCCAACATTTTTCTGTTTACGTCGGATTTACATTACATGATTAAAAGTGATTATACTCACACAAAAAGAACAAACAAATTATCAAGTGTAAAGAATGAATAATAATTTAATTACTCGAAAAAGAAATATACAACTCAGTTACTACCCCTTAGCTACGATTTCCCACCTATAGAGGAATCCAGCCTGAAATGACATACATTTATCCCCACAAGACGAAGTACATGCTTCTTGTTGTTGAAAAATAAAGCATCATAAACCATGGATAGGAAACAATTAGATTAAACTACTGAAAACTAATTTACTGTTCAGCCTTATATCGATATGCGTGCGCGACGCACTAGATTGTGTTTGCTTTCAAAACTATTCCATCGTTTCAATTTATTTTGAAAATTTCCGTTAATACAGGTAAAAAGGAATCAATGTTGGCTTCTTTATGTCGGCCTACTTTGTTAAAAAAAAGAAAAGAAAATCGGCACACTTAAATGATTCCAAAGGAACCAAACTTGACATCCTTATGTCGGTCGACTTCATAAGAAAAATCGGCAGGAAAACTTGGTTCTAGACATGGATGTTATATTTGTTTTACATGTTATCGGCATATAATTGGCAAAATGACTTGAATGTATATGCAGCAATAAGGATCTTTATTAATTTGTCATTTGTTGTGAAAGATATTTGAGTATCGGAACTCTATTTTTGTCTAATTTTCTTTCACCAGGAAATATTGGTTCTAGGCACGGATGTTGTAAGCGAACTTGCAGTAATGAATATGCTTTGATCGATTGTTATATTTTATATGCTCGTGATACGATTTTTGTCTAAAATAAGGACTTGTCCTTTAATTTACTGGTAGTTAGTATCAGATGGTCATTGCAAAAGAAATACCTATACTGATGTTGATTTTATCATGAACTTAAACTGTGAGAGGCAATGGTCAGAAAATCGTGCTTCTGAGCGCAGATGCATCGCTTGAAGGGAACGTGTGTAGGTACCTTATATAGGAACCACGTAATGTGAGCAACGAACAAGGAATAAAACTGCTAAATTGAAATAGCTAAAGATGAAGAGACGTTAAATAATATACATTAAGATAATGTGACGTGTACAGATGTGTAAGAAACCATCTATATTTGAGTCGCGCATTTACAAAGAGAAATAAATAAATTGGTTCTGAGCACAGATGTAAGAATTGATACGGTACTTTATAGCTCAGGCGAATCTTTGATAAAGTGAAACAACACGAGGTGTACGAAAAGTATGAAATTTGTTGATTTATATTGCGCACATAATTTCAAATATCCTATTAAATATGTTACCTAGAGCATGATATTTCATATATGAAGTTGTTTTGGTTCCCAGCGGAGATGTTATCATAGGTGAAGTAAATGTCCCTATTTTACATGATACCGGCATATGATTAGGAAAAATAAGTGAATTTATATGCGGTAATAAAGATCTTATTAATTTTGTCATTTGTTCTGAAAGACATATGAGTATTCGAATTCTACATTTTTGTCATTTTCTTTCAGCAGGAAATCTTGGTTCTAGGCATGGATGTTATAAGGGATCTTGCAGTAATGAACAGACTTCGCTTTATTGTTACACTATATATCCTCGTGATCCGATATTTGTCTAAAATAAGGACTAGTCGTTTAATTTACTAATGGTTAGTATCAGATGGTGTTTTCTAAGAAATAGTTATACTGATGTTTATTTTGTCATGAACTTGTGCTGTGAGAGGCAGTGTTAAGAAGGTCGTGGTTCTGAGCGCAGATGCACTGCTTGAAAGAAACGAGGGTAGTTACCTTATATAGGAACCTCCTCATGTGAGCAACGATTTAAGAATAAAGTAGTCTGGTCCCCTGCTTAGTATGCTCCCTACGATGCACTCCGCTATACTAAGTATATACTTACTTAGTATAGCGGAGTGCATCGCAGGGAGCATACTAAGCAGGGGACCAGACTAAGAATAAAGCTGTTATGTTGCAATACCTAAAGATGAAGAGATGTTATATAATATGCATGGAGATAATGTGACTTGTACAGATATGTAAGAAACCAACTAAATATGACTTAGGCATTTACAAAGAGAAATGTATAAATTGGTTCTGAGCACGGATGCTAAATTTGATACTGTATCTTTATAGCTCTGGCGCATAAATCTCTGATGTAAGTGAATCAACCTGAAAAGCACGATATTGATTATGATATTGATATTGATTATTGAATATGTTGATTTATACAGGACACAAAAATTCAGATATCCTATTAAAGATGTTACTAGCGCATAGTATTTCAAACAAGAAGTTGTTCTGGTTTCCAGAGGTGATGTCATCATCTATGAAGTTGAAATGATTGTTCTACATGTTATTGGTACATAATTGGCAAAAAGGACTTAAATTTATATGCAGCAATAAAGATCTTATTCGTTTGTCATTTTTTTCTGAAGATGTATGAGTATATGAAGTCTATTTTTGTGTATTTTTCTTTCACCAGGAAGTGTTGGTTCTAGGCACATATGTTTGAAGGGAACCTGCAGTAATGAACAGACTTTGGTCGATTGTTACATTTATATCCTCGTGATACGATTTTTTGTCTAAAATAAGGACTAGTCCTTTAATTTACTGTTGGTTAGTGTTGATTGTTATTGTAAAAAATAGTTATGCTCATGTTCTTTTTGGCATCAACTTGTTCTATGAGAGGCAGTGTTAAGAAGGTCGTGGTTCTGAGCGAGGATACATAGCGTGAAAGTTAAGTACCTTACAAGAAGAAATATATGAATTGCTTCTGTGCTCGGATGCTAAAATTGAGACGGTACTATATAGCATAGGTTCAGAAACCTTTCGTGTCAATTAAACATGTAATGAACGAACAGTATGAAATTTGTTGATTTATATGCAGCACACATAATTTCAAATATCCTAACCATAGTATGGTAAAATATATGTGAGGTTGCTTTGGTTCCCATCGGGGATTTTTTCACTCATGATGTGAATGTCCATATGCTATACGGAGATATTTTGATGTCTACAAATGTGAAGGAACCCCAATATGTATTTCTCAGACATTTACAAAGAGAAAGATACAAGTTGGTTCTGAGGAAGTATTCTAAAATTAAAACGGTAGGCTGATGTGAAGCAAGCCCAATACATTTTACTTAGGTAGATACAAACACCGCTTTAAGTTAGCTGTTGATACGGGTGCCAGGAACCATACGGTACTACATAGCAAATGTCCATATATCTTTGAAGGAACATGAAATAAAAGAACTTCATAATATTCCTTGATTTCTGTACATTTATAGACTAGACTATATTTATTATTTTGTTGTAGAGAAACACGAATGTAGAGGCTGGTTTACAGTACAAATGCAATAATCTGAGCACTATCGCATACCCCACTTTAGTAACTACTATATGAGTATAAGCGCTGAGTGAAATTCATAGACTGATCAGGGACGCAGAATTTGAATTAGCTTAGGTATAATTTTGATTATTGCTATAATACCTTTAATTGTTTTGGTTCCTGGTGAGAATATTATGATCGCTTATCTAAATGCTCGTATTACACATATTATAGGTACAGGATTAAAAAACAAACAAACAAACAAAAAACAGTCGTGAATTTGTAACGGACTATAGGGATCTTATACTTGACAATTCTTCTGAGATCTATATTTTCGAGACTTATCAAAAATTTTAAACATTCTGAAACCAGTGAGGTTAGTTATAGATGAGGATGGTGTAAGGAAGCCTGTAATACAACCTATAATTACGTCCATTGTACTAGTTGTTTGTTCGATGTCATAGTTTAACCATATTAATCGAGGATTCCAAAAGGTCCCTTGATTTCACCTGAAATTTGTGCAGGCACAATACGCTCTGTAATGTGCAGTAGCTCATGGCATGTGATTATTTAATTCCTATCGCGGATGTATCTAAATGAGAGAGAGAGAGAGAGAGAGAGAGAGAGAGAGAGAGAGAGAGAGAGAGAGAGAGAGAGAGAGCAGCAGCAGCAGCAGGGAAGGTGAACCTTATAATAAAATTTTTCCTCATGTCGTTAACATAAAATAAGGGTTCCTACAGAGGCTGAAAAAAAAAACGCATAATAAACCGCATGAGGTTAGCTCAGTTTTGTTATACTATTATTGACTTTTTTTTACCCTGACTTTATCGAACTATTTTTTTTCGTTAAAAACACGAGCAAAAATTTTGTAGAGGTTCACTCTCCCTGCTGCTAGTTATTCATATTAATATCGGGACTTTTAACAATAGATTTGGGTTTTTAAACAGACAAACAGATACACTTTATTATGCTTTATCCAGACCAATTTAGGATCGTATGTATAAATTAATATATAGAGTTTCGTTTCTTAAGTCAATAATATTTCCATCCTGATTTGTAAGTTTGAAATTCATTCTTGGCAAAAATGGATTATGTACACGCAGGTAGACATGATTTATTGGCTCAGATACAATAAGCCACCCTGGGTGTTTGAATACTGGGTGAATATAATATATATCCCTGCTGAGCCTGATTAGACTTAGAGATGTCAAAATGGTAGCTATTATCAATTATATCGCAAACTAGATTCAGTGCGATGGTGGATGTTATATTAACAATATTAGGCGAGATGTATCGACCTGTTCCATATGGATCATTATTATATTTGAGAATTTTTAGGAGTGGAATTAATTTTTTCCAGGAATTACATATTCTTTTAAATTATTCATCAATAAGATCACTAACTGATTTTTTTAGCTCCTCTGAGTCAAATCCGGGTATTATAAATGTTGTTAGCTGTTCTTTTGTGATTCCGTAATATTTCATAAATACTGTCTTAAATAATCGCTTATGACTTATACGTTGGATTGGGTCATCTTCATTAACTATATAAGAGCTAGAAAATCTATCTGCCGGCACGTTTATTATTTTCTCTCTGTCAACAATAGCCTTATTTACGAATTCTAAGTCTGCTACAACTTGATTTAGATGTTGAATTGTTTCAATTATTTGATTTTTTAAATCATCGTTATAAAAAGTATTGATGCTGGAAAGTAAATTTTTAAGATTATTAAACACGTGTTCGTGTTCAGATTTAATCGGTCTTGATAATGAGTTAATTTGCTCAACATCAAGTGTCGATATTCTTGCTAAACCCCTCCTACTTTGAATGAAACTTATAAAATAAGTATGATGCATATAATTACGATAATCTGATGCAGTGCTCTCCATAAATGGATATTTGTTTCTATATTCTGGAAGTTGTATAAATTTCTTAACATCTATATTGAAGTCGGATCGCTGTGGTTTTGGTGGAACCTGATAAACCGGTGCAACTTCAGGCCAACCTAGTACTGATCTAATCGAACTTTGATAAATATCTACAGCATAGTCAGGAGAATTTATTTCAATCACTGACGATAATGTTGGTTCGTAAACAGTAATTGCTATTTTAGACTCTTTCCCGGTTAAGGACTTAATTCTGCGCTGGAATTCCTCATTAATCTGTTCTAACTGATAACTGCCAGTTGGAATACTAACAACTTGCCAATCAGGAGTTCCATCAGATTTATTTTTATTTGCGAATACTAATGAATTATTTGGTTGTTGTCCACCAAATGGTTTTGATCTAATATTAGGCCAGCTATAATAAACACGTACGTGAGCCAATGCTATCTCTTTTACTGGAATTGCAGTTGGAAAGTTAACGCTAAATTCAGGATTGGTTGAACTTATCGATATCATAGTAGTTTTTGAAGGAGTTGTATTAGTGACGATCTGCTGTAACAACTCTCAGGACTCAGTTGCTGACATTATTGTTATTATTATTGTTTAATTCTCCATTTATTTTGTCACCAGAATCATTATCGATTCTGAATGCTTCATCATAGGTTTTAATTATCGTTGCAAACTCCTCGTCAGTTATTTTACCATCACTGAGATAAGTGAAAATATATCCAGATAGTTTAGAATATGTTGCTATTGCTGTGTGTAATTTTATCATATACTCACGCAATTTATCATTCTCACATGTAGTTATTTTTTTAGCAATAATATTAAAAATACATGCTTTAGAAGTAGAAGTTGAAACAAAAATTGTTATAATTGCTGGAGCTGTCATCGTTAATGTTGATAATATTAATCCGGATCCAGCAACAATAGCAGAAACTGAATACACAATTATATCAATGACGACCATACATCTACGATATTTTTTTTACTTTTATTGTATAATGGTCGATGGTATTTTTTAGTTTGGTCAGGCATTCACATGCTTGATTATATCTATGACGTTGAACGTCGATAGATGACGTAGTTATTTGATCCATTATACTATGATGTTAAGTAGTTAATTCAGCTACAAATTCCAAACACCAACTATAACCGATTTTGTCTGGAATTCTATTAACAAGTTCAAGTGTAAATTCTTCTTCAATACCATTTAGTAATAATATAGATATAGTTTTAGAATACCTATCAAAATTATGTAATGGAGATCTGGTTGAAATATTAAAAAAATTAAACGCTAATCACAGTGAATCTATACACACCAGTAACTTCTGCAGTGTGTTTGATAGCATTATTATTTTGCTTTGTCCATATACCAGACCCAGAAGCAACAGTATACACAATATTTTTAATCTGCTTGTGAGGAATTTTAATCAGGTCTGTTTTTTTTAATAATAACCGGAATTCCTCCAATAATATCGTTGAGTTTTGTATTAATATCAGTAAGTTTTATATTAACATTTGGTGGCTTTCCCAAAAAATCGTCATTAATTTTGTTTATGTTTTCGCGAAAACCGGTAAATTCAATTTTGAGATTATCGACATATTTTTTGTAGCAGCATCAAAATTAGATTCTGGTGTTCTGAGAATATTAATACCGTTATGGATCATATTGAGAAATGCACGCATTATACCGCCATCGTTTAATACGTACTTTGATTCTTGATCGTCAACATATTTTTTTGTTGTAGCATCACTATCTGAAGTTGGATTTCCAAGATCGGTAATTTTATTTTTGTTCATAATAACGTCTCCACTAAATACACCGCCAGCTTTTTTTTTTAACAAAATCATTAACTGACCTACCAGAATCTTGTATCATACCTAGACTGTTAAAAGTCACGATATTATCAGCAACCGCAGCAGAATTTCGTACAAATACATCTGACAGTTGTACTTTACTCGTCTTTAATCGTCCTTGTTTGTCCTGAAAAACAACCACTTCATTTTGATCCACACTTGTAATATTTAATAAATCGTCGATCTCATTTCTAAGTTGATCGAGGGTTACATATTTAGATAAATCACCTAGCTGCTGAGTTTTACCACGAGCAGATCTTCCGTAAATATCTACCATTATATTTTACTGATGTCTGTTTAAATGTGACAATGTGGTATATTCATGCACGACTTTATGAGGTGGTTTTCCTTGAGGTGCCATGGATATAGCATCAAGTACATTAAGTACTTCTCGACCACATATTGGTGGATCAGTTAATGTTTGTCTTGGTAGCGTTGAATACCAGATTGGGGCAGTATTATTACTGACATAATGAATAAATTATTTTGGTGGCGCTTATCCATATGAATCAAAAAAAAAATTCCACGTGGATCAATTGCATACGCTACCCAATGAGTACCTGGTCCAGAGTTTTTATCGAGATTTATAATACCTGTTTCAGTATTGTTTGGTTGTTTTGGTAATTGATCGCGCATAAAAACACCTCTAAAGTTTTTTTATTTTTAATTTTTTAACAGCATTGAGTAAATCAAAATTAGACATAGGCGGGATTAGTAAACCGTCCCGGGAAGTCTTAGACCTTTTCCGTACCACGAAGGCGGGGTCCCTGGTAATCTGAGACCTTTTCCCTTTTTTTAGATGTTCGTTTTATTCAATGTCCGGTCGCTTTCTTTAATGCCATTTCAGCGGCTGTTCCAACAGCGCCTAATGCAGCTGCTTTTGCAACAGCTGGGGCTGCAGCGGCTATTAATGCTGGTATAGCTGCGAGAAGGGGAAATATACCACCAGTTTTAAAAGTATCCTTAATAGCACCTGCAGAAAGATCAAGTTTGACACCTTTATTTGATTTTTTGCTTTATTAAATTTTTTGAATTGACGATCGGTTAACGATAATTTATTTGAACCACTCATGTGTTCCTTTTTTAATGATATTGTTATTCCACAGTTATTATTTGATGCTGATTGCAGTCTTTTGATCTGACCAGGAGTCAGGGTAACATTAACGTGATTATATGACATTTATAATACTGATAAATGATCTAATTACACATTACATATTTTCTACTGGAGCATCAACGACTTTCATTCGTCCACCAGCACCTTCTATGAGCATTGATTTATCGCTAAGTATAACAGCAATTGATCTGTAATTATCAATAGCTCCTCTATTAACACTAGTTCGAAAATGTATATCGACTACTGATTGTCTGGTCAAATCTAAATGTTTGAGCGAAAAGTAACAAATAGGATATAAGCTTGTAAAATCTAGTTGTGATATTTGTAATCCAGTATAAACATTTTGATCACGCCCCATGAACGACATAAGACGATGATATGCACGTGCTACATGATTTTGATCAAAATTAAGTAATATATCCTCGGATGGTTCTTGATGTCCATTTATCCCTAACGAAATCTCAGAAACACCGAGTTTATCAAATATCGTAATACTACGTGTTTGATCAATTTTGTAATGCAATAAATATGTGTCTTGGTGCAGAAACACCTTGCTGAGAGGCTATCTGCCATGTAAATAAACCGTTAATATTACTCCGGATAGCATCTGTAGTCATTGTCAGCCATGATAACATTGATTTACCGCCTAGATTCATAAAAGATAATGATCGTTGTTCTTATCGTTGTTCTTAGAAATTTATGTGGGCATTACGAATCCGAGTGTACGTTTTGTAAGAATTACCCTACCCTAACCGGCGGGTCCCATAAGCTCATCATCTGCAGCCCTTTTGTCAGTACAACTGTTGTTTGGCTCCCCAAAATGACTTTCTGACATTTTTTACAAATCCAAAGATGTGTTTTGTGGAATTGCACATGAAAAATTCTTCTATTTCCTTTTTAGCATCACTCGACGTGATCTAAACCTAAGTTGCAATCTGGTCTCATTAATAAACTTCCCTAACTGGAGGGGTTTTTAGCAAAAACCCCGGGGCGCCTATTTCTATTTTGATATTTTTGGAGATCGAAATTTTCTTTTACAAACAAATTGACGGACGAGTATCTTGAAAAATCGTCGCTGATCTTTAAGACCAATATGGTTGTGCTACGTCAACATCGTTTTGAATTGATTCAAATTTTTTTTTGTCAATCTTAGTCGCTATCAAAAAACGCCAAATACCATTTTAACAAAACAAAAACTAATTTTGGCTCATATTCGTTTACGGTTTTTTTTATTTCACCCGACTTCAATAAAAGCTTTTGAGGCAGGGAAAAACTATTTTACCATGAACCTGAAGTTCAATTCTTCCTCGTTGATTTGGAATTCGTGCTTCATAAGAATAATACTGATAATGGTGTATAGACTCATCTTTGAGAACTGTGCGTCCATGTCAACCGCGGGATCACTCATATGCTTGAACATATTTATTATAATTATTATAGTCTAAAACGAAGACCACTTCGGGAAGTGAGACCACTTCGGGAAGTGAGACCACTTCCTGCTATCAGACTAGTGGTTATGTTTTTCTCTTTTTCTGATAAAGGTATACCAGCCATAGATGGCATCGCCATTGCTGCTAGTTTTTGATTAGCGGCTTGATTTATTATTTTACTTACACTTGCGGGCATCACTTCAGTACTGGGCAATTTCACCGACTGAGGTCTGGCTTGAGGTCTGCATATTAATTGCGCTAGTCTATCTTTAATCGCCGAGAATACTTTGTTAGTAACATTGCCAGCAACACCTATACCTTTTTTACGAACAACATCAATAGTTTTTATACCCAGCTGCTTTGCAATTAGTATTGCTTTTGGGGCTAGTCTTCTAAGAAACCTGAACAATATCACCTAACCCATCTCCGTAGGTTGCTCTGTAAATCGGTATTCGAGAATTAATTGCCCTGACCATGGTTGGTCCACGTTGAGAACTGTGTATTATCATTTTATTATTAATTAACTTTATCACTAATTGCATCTAATCACTGGGACTTAGTCACTGTTACTTAGTCACTATAATAATCATCAGCGATTTCATTAATGAGAAACTGATACACATTAATATCCATGATACCGCCACTAAATAATCGTTTACAAATATCTGCTGTTTCATTAATGATTTCTGGGGAAATATTGCCAGCTCGTTTTCCTCCAATCAGAATTTCTAGTCGTTCAACATCAGCAAGGACGTTGTTATGACACTGAGTAATAAGACCACTTCCGAAAGAGGTATCCGACGGCCCTTCTTCTCTTTTTATTTGGGCTAGTTGTGATTTTGGAGAATGTGACAATAATTTTTGTTGTTGTGTATTCAGTAATATTTGTTGTATTGATGGCGGTGATGATTGTCGTTGTTGTTCTATTTGTTTGGCGTTTGTTGTTGCTTTGGTGGTTTTTGTATAAAGTTAATATACTGTATATAATTAGGATCACTATTTCTGACCCGATTAACGTTATCGCGTATAAGAAATATCCATTTGTACCAATTATCACGACTTACAAATATATCAGCATATTCAGGATTTAAAAACTTTTTTCTATCACAGAAACTTTTCGCAGCAAACGCAGCTAAATCTTCTATATTTCTAGCGCTTTTATTATCAGCAATAGCATCTACGTTAAATTTATAACTTATGTTAGATTGTTCAGATAGATCACGTATTTCAGCACGAGTTTGGTCTGCATTTTTAGGCATTTCTGGGACTTGCATCGCATCAGCTACTTCGGCTGGAAGTTCTTCAACAATCTTTTTTTTCTTAGTACTTTTTTCTATTTTTTGAATTGCTTTAGTTGTTTGATCTAACACAGGTTGAATATCTTTAGTATTATCTGTCATCGGTTAAAATAATTGTTTTGTATCCTCTGAAAACTCAACTTGAGTTTCCTGACGCTGTTGCAATTGTTGTTTGACAGCATCACGGATAGGTAAATATTTTTCAAGTGCCTCTAAACGCTGGCGAGCTATTTTTGTTGAGTGAGATTCTCCAATATTCTTATTCATTATTCATTATTTATTATATATATATTATATATATATATATATTTATTATATTATATATTTATATTTATATTAATATATATTATTTTTAATTTATATTATATTCTGTATTATTCATTATTTATTATATATATTTTTAATTATATATATATTGTCTGATTTTATATTTTATCATTTTATATTTCTGATATATATATATATATATATATATATATATATATAATAAATAATGAATATATATATAAAATTATATATATTCTTTATTTATTATATGTATTTTTAATTATATATATATTATATATATATATAATATATATATATATATATATATATATATATATATAGAGAGAGAGAGAGAGAGAGAGAGAGAGAGAGAGAGAGAGAGATGCAATAAACTGACGACGAACAATACGAAAGTAGTAACTAACTAGCCTAAGCGCTTTCGACTCTTAATGAGTCTTTTTCAAAGGCAAATACAAAACATATATACGACAAACAAAAAAACACAAAAACGTTGTGTTTGTAAACCTCTACATGGC